>JADRCD010162757.1:0-17873 GCA_019843815.1 Montemys delectorum
CAAGGCTGATTTCTGTTGATTAACTCTGTTGGATGAACTTAGTATTGGTCACTACTCACTTCCAGGTTTCAGTGTAATTCCTTCTTTGCTAGTCTATCCCAGCATGTCAGATAATGAGGACATCAAGTAGTCAGTGAACTACAAGCAGGTATGTGCAGGATAGGACAGTCAGAATGGCTAAGATCAAAACCACAGGTAACAGTAGATACTGGCAAAGATATGGAGAAAGAGGAACACTCTTTCATTGCTGATGGGATTGCAAGCTGGTAAACCACTCTGGAAATCAGTCTGGTAGTTCCTCAAAAAATTGGAAATAGTTCATCCTGAGGTCCCAACTATACCACTCCTGGCCATATACCCAAGAGATCCTCCAACAAGTATTAAGGACGTACGTTCCACTATGTTCATAGCAGCCTTATTTGTAATAGCCAGACATTGGAAACAACCCAGATGTCCCTCAACAGAGAAATGGATGCAGAAAATGAAGCACCAAACCCAGACACTATCACTGATGTCAAGAAGCACTTGCTGACAGAAGCCTGGTATAACTGTTGCCTGAGAGGCTTTAGCAGAGCCTGACCAATACAGATGTGGATGTAAGCAGTCAAACATCGCACTGAGCATGGGACCCCAATGGGAAAGTTAGGGCAATGACTGAAGGAGCTGAAGAGGCTTGCAATCCTATAAGAAGAACAGTAAAATCAACCAACCAGATTCCCCAAAGCTCCTAGGGACTAAACCACCAAGCAAAGAGTGTGCATGGGGGGCGGGATTCATGGCCCCAGCTGTATATGCAGCAGAGAGTTGCCTTATTCAGCATCACTGCAGGGGAACCCCTTTGTCCTGTGGAGGCTTGATGACCCGGGGTAGGAAAATGCTAGGGCACTGAAGCAGGAGTGTGTGGGTGGGTGGGAGAACACCGTCATAGAGACAGGGGGCATGGGATAGGAGGTTTGTGAAGGGGAAACTGGGGAGGGAGATAACATTTGAAATGTAAATAAATAAAATAACCAATAAAATGGGAAGAGATAGATAGATAGATAGATAGATAGATAGATAGATAGACTTCTGTTGAATGTTCCAAGGAACAGAAATATTGAAAGATACTTTATGTTTAGAAAACAAGTATAGTGGTTGATAGGTCTTTAGAAATGGAAACAGGAATAGTGCTTGTTAAAGGTTATGACAAGTCAAGGATTGTCACCCAAAGAGAAGAAACCTGTAGTTATGGTTTGTCTTCTATTTGATTACATTAAACAAGAACTATGGAGTGCTATTCCAGCTCATAACCTGGAAGAGTCACAATAAACTGTTTTCAGTCCTTCAGTAACTGGTTCACTTTACTGGTAATAAATTACTCACATTCTATGGTAATAATAAGAATAGGGCTTAAGGTCTCTGTGAGACGCAATGCTGGTACTTATCCATATAAACACTGAAATCAAGAGATGTTTCCTGGGCTGGCTTCGAAAGATGATGACCTCAGTCTTGTACTTGTGTCCTAGCATTCCATTAAATACCGCTAACACCTGCTGATAGAAGTTTTTTTTTTAATTTTTTTCTTTTTTTATTAGATATTTTCTTTTTTTTTTTAATTAGATGTTTTCTTAGTTTACAATATCTTCTCTCCAAGGTTCCTCTCCAAAGGAAAAAAAATAAAATAAATTAAAACAAACCCCTGTTCCCTCCCCCCTCCCCCTGCTCACCACCTCACTCCCTCCTTTTTACTGGCCCTGGCATTCTCCTACACTGGGGCATAGAACCTTCACAGAAGTTTTAAAAGAAACAAATTCATCCACTATAGTATTTTTAACTTTTATCCAGGCAACACAGAGACAGTTTTGTAACCACTTCACATTTCAGGACTAGAGTAAGTGTCTCCTAAGTACACAAAAAGGCTAAAGATAATAATTAGAGACTTGAAAACAACAGCAACAACAAAAATAAAAGATTTTGAAGTCAACTTAATGACATTGACACACTTTCTGTTCAAGCTCATATGGTGTTGTTTGCTTAATATATTTCTTTTTCAAAGTTTAGAGCTTTAAAGGATTTCATAATTTATGTTTTTGCTAATTCTTTTGTTTCTCAGTAAATACAGTTTTTGACTATACTAGATTCCGGTGGGATGAATAGTAAATATTTGAAACTCATTTGGAATATATATTCCCATTAATATTAGCTCTTGTGACATCTAGAAATTTCCATGGCCTACACTATTTATAGGGTTTTCTTATGTAAATAGCAAATGACAATAATATTTGTGCTACCCTTCATATAACATCTGTTGACATCAAATATGAACCAACTTGCTGGCTTGGTGACTGAATGAGCTTACACATAAGTTTCACGACCTAAGTTAGATTTGGGGCACCACTTGATGGAAGCAGAAAATTGACTCCTGAAAGCTATCGTCTGACCTGCACATAGTAGCACATGCATGCCTACACACACACAAACACACACACACACACACACGTACACACACAAGCACACAGACACATACACACTCATGCACATACACCTACATATACATACTCTCACATATCTGCCACATACTCACAGACATATACCCACATACTTCTTGCACACACTTATATACATTTTTACACTCATACACATACTCATGCATAGTCATACTTTTTTTATATACCTCCACAGGCACAAGTAGACACTCTCATACAGGGACACTCAGATATATATTAGCATATGGTCACACAAACACACAGCCACAGACACATTCACACACTCTCATATACACTCTTGCCCAGCAAAAAAGTATTTCTTAAAAAATATAAAGAGTGCATAAAATTAAATGCTTACTTGAAAGATAGTTTGCTTTACTCTCAGTCTCTATCATATTTCTCTGGGTATCATTTTATGCTTTGCTTTTTTAGAGTAATACAAAGTTTTGCCTAAAATTATGGCAGTAACACAAGGAAATATCTATGTCTAAGCTCACAAAATTGTATATTATATTGATTTCATAAAACAAAGCTCAATAATATGGAGAATTTTATGATGTTTTAAATACATGTTCTAAATACTTAAATATGATGATTATAGGTAATTTGTCAGTATTTTATATCATTTTATTAAACTTTTATTAATACATGCTTTGTGTTTACTTGAGATTATATCAAGAACAAAACATAATTTACTATGATTATTGTCGTAAAATAAATAAGCATAATATATCATTCTTATTTTATGATAAGAGTAGCTGAAATTTGATATTTGACAAAACCTCCAATATAGTCAGTTTTATTGCTGTTAGTTCACATGTTCTTGGGGCCTTTGGATATATTCACCCTATATATCTGTTACTTTACACCCTTGGTTTCATGATTTTATCCATCAGCACCTAATAACTGTTCAGTTCAGTATCATATTATCTTTTGTTGATACTTAGATTGATTAGACTTATTATGTTTACCACAAAGGAGTTGAGGAAGAAGCTGTATAATTTATAATGTACATGGTAAATATTAAACTTATTGTTCAAATTATTGCAAAGTCTTTAAAATTTTGCCCCATACATTTAATTTACAAAAAAGAGAAAATATGTTTTCAGAATGAGAGTATGACAAATACCTGCCAATTTTAGATGCCAATATATATTTATGTCATGTAGCATGTCATGCAGGACATCAAATGTTTTCTCCTCTCCCTGCCCTCAATTTCTAAAAGTTTCATTTAAATTATTCTATAACAATATTTAATCACATAGATATGGCTTAAGGATATTGGACACTCATTGTGTACATTTTAATTAAATTTAATTTTAGAATTTCCAAAATTTGTATCACTATTTGATGATATGCTTAATCTTCTGGCTTTTTCTATATCTTTGTCTCATATACACCCTACTGTGTGTACTCCCTGCTCCAACTTCTCCCAATCCTATTCTCACTTTGACTTAGATTAATGACTTCCTTTTCTTTAAGTATGTTTTGTGTGTGTGTCTCTGTGTGTGTTTGTGTGTAAATGCAGCCTAGTGAGCATATTTAGTGTTGCTAGTAAGAACATGTTATGGTAGACCACTTGACAATGAAGAACCTAGCAGGATGTTGGTCTTTGGATAAGTCTGCTTCTTCTTGTCTCAACTATTATTATTTTCCTGTAGATCAACATTTAATGAAATGTAAATAAACTCTGTAATAAAATTGTGTCATTTTAAGAATGAAATAAAAACATTTTGATAGATTCTCATTGATAATTTCACCACCAAATTAATGGAGTGATGATAGATGTTTTCTTGTCTTATTTCTGATGTTCTGATATTACTAACAGACATCCACTTACTCAGAGGAAATTTGCAAGTCCAACATTCAAAAGACATTCCAGTGAATAAGGATGCTTCTTGGGCATCACCTATGCCCTAACTACATGTACTCATTTAATATCTCAGCAAAGCACATTCAAGCAGATCTCCTTAATCCCACATTGCAAAAGGACCTACTCTTCAGTCAGCAGAATGACCTATAGAGCAGGGATATTAAGCCCCATGTGATGAAATAGAGACACCATTTGCAATTTGTATGCCTAAAGCAGTTTTAGTCTATGTATATTGCGAGTTTTGTAGTTGATTTGTTAATTTATGGAATTCCTCAATACAAAAACAGCTGAGTGACAGCAACCATTTCATCATTTTTATTGATTTGATGAGATTTTATTTCAGATAAGTACACATCAATTGTTTCTACGGTGCCAAGTGTTCAGCTCTGAAAACATACACACACACACACACACACACACACACACACACACACACACACACAAAACATGCAAACAGCATTGTATGGGCTGAATAAGTCATATTTAGCAACAGAATAACACAATCACCTACATATATGAGTGTGTCTTATATATGTGATGTGTGTGTGTGTGTGTGTGTGTGTGTGTGTATTTGTGCACAATAATTAGTAAAATAAAAGAATTGATGAATTTGAAGGAGCCTGGTTGGGATACGTGAAATGGTTTGGAGGGATGAAGATTAAGGCAGAACTTTTGTAAGCAAATTATAATCTCAAAAATAAATAAAACTAAAATTTTTGACACAGATAATTTTAGCCTCATGCTTTATCACATATTTACAATAAATATAAATAGTAAACATCTAATGAGTTTCTTAGTAGTTTAAAAGTATTATTTTTCCCTTTAGATATATTCATTAATGAAAATTATTTCAAAAACTATAGTGTACATTTTTATGTCATATTTCTGGAAATTTAGGTTGATGTTTATTAAAAGAGAGTTTTTCTGTCATAACTGCAATGGAGTTTTGGGGTTTTTTTGTTTTATTGTTGTTGTTTGGTTTTGTTTTTTTGTTTTTTCTGCATCTGAAAACTTGGGGCTGCATCTAAAACTCAGAGGTGGGAGGGATACTCACAACAACTTAAGACTCTAGAAGCAATATTTGAAACTCCCTTTCCTTCTTTCAAATAAATGAACTAAAGTAAAACACGAAAACATTTAAAACATAAGCAAATGTAATTATAATTGTTTCTCATTTGTGACCTTTTCAAATGTGATTAATAATTCAGTCTGCTAGCTCTCAAAAATCTTGCTTTGTAGTTTCTCTTTCTTACTCTTGGGAGCTGTGTAACAACTCTCAGGTGATTTTGAAAGTGGATGCCATAAGGTACAGAATTCTGTAGAGCCCAGTATCACACTAGGTTCAACATCCACTTATCTCAGAAAAAAATATGGACTTCTGGCTCAACTTTAACTGACATCATGGTATAAGATATGAGGGTCTCAACTGTGCAGGGAAGTCTGACACAATTGCATAGGTCATAAATTCATAGACTTCTCCTATATATGCTCCGTTCCTGTGAAAATTCCCAGAAATAAGTAATGGCAGCCAGGCCATATGACTAAGAGGACAGTTGAAGCCATTTTGACTTCCCACGGCATATATGGGGTTAGAACCTATTTTTTAAAGGTGTAGTTAACATTTACATTTCATACAAGTTTTTTTCCATTGTATCCTTTTCTCTAGATGACCCCTAAAGAGAGTTATCTTAGTTACATCAAGAGCGATTTTCACTTGAGCAGTCATTTTCTGAAGGATAGTTCATTCAGAATAGTCTTTGAAATATCATCTTTCATCTGCTCTCTAAACCTATTGAAAATGCCTGCTCAGTACCTGAATCGTTTTCGCTTTTGAAATATATCATTTTCCATTACTCAGATGTTCTGAAGATTCATAAAGTGGAAATCATAATTTATTGAAATTTCTTCCTGCCAGTCAGAAATGAATAAAACTATAGAGTGTATCCAGGAGGAGACAGGAAAGAAAAATGAATGATGAACAGAAGAACCTATGGTCTTGAAGCAGTGCAGTGAGTTTCCTGTATCTACTCTTAATTGGAGCATCATTTCATGATCCTGCTGTTTATGTTTGGCTCATGAAAGACATCTCAAAACCCACTGTACACAAGAGTTCTCTAGTATGCTTGTCCTCTTACCTTCACTAACAATTGCTCAGCATCGATCTAACAGTTGAGCCTCGTTGTAATATCATGTTACATATGTCCTGGCTTCTGTCTCAATCTAACATACAAATGGATAGAGGCAGAATCTTGACCCATTCAAGAGAAGTGAGGCTCTGGTCCTTAACCATCTCTTAAAGGCCTTAATTCCTAGTAAGTGTCAAACCTGACTTATGTAGGGAGCCATGCAAAGCCTGTAAAACCTCCCTTTGCTTAATATTGGTGAACATATTTTGTAAGGAGGGAGAGGTTAGTTTAGGATTTGTTTGGACAGGCATGATTTGTTTACCTTATTATATTCTCTTTTTTTTTTCCCCAGTCTTGTGGCGATTCTTTATTCCTTTATCCCATGATTGCTGCTTTGTTGGATTGCTAACTCCTTTTCTTCCTCCTCCTTTATCTTCTTTGTCTTGATCCTCTTGATTATTCTCCTCTGCTTTTTCCTTCTACTCCTTTCTCTCTCCTCTTCCATGTCCTTTTTATTTCTCTTTTCTTTCTCTAAACTATTCATAAAATATTTCCTTAAAAGAATTATATCAGATAAATTTTCCAAATGTTAATGTTTGCCTCACAGTATATTTTACATCAGTATGTCCTGGAACTCACTCTGTAGACCAGGCTGGCCTCGGACTCAGAAATCTGCCTGTCTCTGCCTCCTAAGTGTTGAGATTAAAGCCATGTGCCACCACTGCCCAGCTTGACATCAGAATTTTTATTCACTGTATTTACCTATTGTTTTATAGTAAGTGATCTATATGTTGAATAATTCTGTTCTGAAACTTCATGTCATTTTAATTTTATTCATCAGGATTTTCTATATTTATATAGAAACAGTTATTCCTCTTTCAGATTAGTTCAAATTGCAAAATGAGATCTGGTCTGGTTATTCCTCTTAAATTGGAGCATGAGTGTAGCCCTTGAGTTCTTGGAATGTTATGCTTTAAGTTTAATGAAGTTTTTCTTTAATTTCTTTGTTTAAAGTTAGGTAGAGTTAACTAACTAAAGTTAGGTTAATGTTATCTAGGGCTAAAGTTAACTAGGGCTTTTCATTAGACTTTAACTTCAAGCCCTAGTATTTTTTTTTCCAGGTATTAATTTGAGGGAAAAAATCTATTGACAAGATATTGCTTATTGTCTATTAATTAGAATTTTTCTATCTCATATATTTTAATTTCAAGTATTGGTCTATACTCGGTTTTGTGTATAACATTACTTAAAAAAGAAGTGGTCATGAATTTGAGGGTGAATTAGAGACAAACAGGAGTTGATTGGAGGGGATAGACTGATATACAAACAATGGTCTGACAAGGAATTCTCAAAAAATTTAAAAATTAGGAAAACAAAAGGATATGTATTTGTTGTACTTTGAAAAAACCCTATCTTTTAACCATAACTGGTGACATCAAATGATGTTTGGCTTTCTTTCTTTCTTTCTTTCCTTTTTTTTTTTTTTTAATTTGTTTTGTTAGGTTTGATTTGGTTTTTTAGAGACAGGGTTTCTCTGTGTAGCCCTGGCTGTCCTGCAATTCACTCTGTAAACCAGGCTGACCTTGAATTTGGAAATCTCCCTGCCTCTGCCTCCCAAGTGCTGGGATTAAAGGTGTGCACCACCACTACCCTGCTTATTTCCTTTTTATTGACTTACTTAAAGAGATTAAACAGTAGTTTATGACCCACATAGCATTGGACTGCAAACAGTTGGACTATGTACTGCAGACAAAATAGGGAAGCATTGAATGTTCCCAGAAACAAGACCAAGTATTCCATTAGTAACAGAGGAGGAGAAGCATTAAAGCTCTTAGTAGATTTGGTTGCGATTTCTGATTTCTTAACTTCTTCTCAGATTGGTTTGTGGTTTGAGTGTGTGGAGAAGTTGCAGAAGACTAACATGACCTCAGCCTTGTGAACTTCCAGTGAAGATTTTAAATCTGTCTTTAGCTGGCCATTGCAAGTGACACTTGTTAGGAGAGAAATAGTAGGCTTTTTTTGAGGATATGGTCCCTGAGAGGCTATCCATCTTCCAGATAATGGGCTGACACCCATGCACATACTGGCAACACTAAGTGGGCTTATTTGGATTAAAATAGAAAGAGAAAAAAATGGAATACTAGTGGAGAAGGAAAAGGAAAGGAACTGGAGGAGAAAAAAGAAGTGTGGACTTGATCAACAGAATATGTGTGTTACATTCTCAAACAACAGTAATAAGTTAGCTTCTGCTCACTGAAGTCTGTTATCTTCCTCAAGTGCGTCCCTTCTCCATGCCTAATTTCTAACACATTAACTAACTCCAACTGTATTATGCTTATTGATTTCTTATCTCTACTTCATATGCCATGTACCTTTGTGGACCATTGGATAAGAGTTGAATTGCATGCATGGCAATGGTGCCTTGGTTAAATTGTGACCTTTGCACTGTTTTAGTTTAAGTATAGGCTGTCATGTAGAGATAACAATTTTAGCATGTAGACTTTCTCAGAGTGCTTGTACATGTGTAAGTGATACATGAACCTACTTTCAGATGGAGCATAAACATCACCTTTGGGAGCTCAGACACAGCAGGGTGTTTTGTGAGGAGGTCAGCTTTGTCCTAGGTGTGCAGGTTGAAAGGCAGCTACTGTATTGGGAAAACCTAAGCTGAGATAAAAAGCTGTGGCTTCACCTTGTGCTGAAACAGTACTTCCTAACTGGCTGTATTCTTAGTAGGCAATGTCTCATTCTTTAAACAAAGAAAAGTCAATTTTTGTTTTTGTCCAAAATTGAACACAATCCATACATTGACTCTGGCTGAGGAAACAAAGTATTGAAGATCGAGTTTCCATTTCTAGAGTGTCTAAAATTCATAATTCCATTTTTAGGCCTACTTTAGTTATTATTAGACAACCTCATGCTTATAACATCTAAACATTGAAAAATTAAAGTACAGGGATGTGTATTTGAGAACATGTATTCAGTGCTCTTTGCATTTATTCTGATTGTTGAATTCTCCAGAGTTTTTCCCATATTTTATGAAGATGTTGAATTTTCCTGTACTGTCACCTGCAGCCATTTCCTCTATAAATCCAATTCATTCAGTTGATGCAAAATATATTTTAGAATTAATTTGATTATTAGGAATATATACATATATATATATACATATAACACTACTAGATTGTTATACTTTTTAAAAGATTTATCTATTTATTAATTTTATTTATATAAGCACACTATAGCTGTCTTCAGACACACCAGAAGAGGGCATCAGATCCTTTTACCCATAGTTGTGATCTGCCATGTGGTTGCTGATACTTGAACTCAGGACTTCTGTAAGAGCAGTCAGTGCTCTTAACTGCTGAGCCATCTCTCTAGGCCTAGATGGTTATCTTTGAATTGCATGCATTAGCAATACCCTGAGCCTGTTATAACTTCATATATGTCCTCAGTTGTTTTGCTGTCATTATTGCTACATGCTCTATCATTTCAATCCAAATGAGGAAAGGATACTCCTCCATTTTTTACTTACATTTTGTATTTGAAATTTACAAATTATAAAATTTTATAAATACAATTCTTCAAAATTAAAATGAACATATATCAGGAAATGGCAGCATCACATAATAGACCTAACCCTTTTATAGTAAGCATAACAGAATAGATTAATTTGGAATGATTTCTTTACATTCTTTCATGGTAGGCATTAGGATTTTAGATCTGTGTTTTGCTATTATATAACACCATGGTAAAGAGTTTGTGTTTATTTCCTTAATAAGAGTTCCGTGTGTAGTTGTGAAGTTAAATATAAGTAGATTGAGTCTTCTTGCTGGCTAGCTTGTATTCAATTAGCTGTCTTACACAGAAGAGGACAGTTTGCTCAGGGATGGTAGTGCCCACAATGGTCTGTGGCCTCCACCATAAATTAAAGCCATTACAATCCCACCCCCAGGATATGATCAGATCAGTCGGATATAGGTAATTACTCCTCTGAAACTCAGCTCTTAGGTCACTCGGACTGTATTGACAGTTAAAGCTAAACAGGTCCTTATGTGGATCAATGAGTGGTGATACTATTTATCTACAATTTTCTTAGTACTATTGAATATGTATTATTTCAAATTCAAATGTACCAAATTATTCTCAAATCTCATTTCATTACAGTCAAATATACCAGCCTTTTATATGCTTATTGGCTGTTTTTAGGAGACAGATGTGACTGTCTCAATTATTATGAGATTCCCTCCCCCAGACATTGATTTTCCTCTACTCTCATCTCAAATTTCTTTATTTTTTTCTAAGTCTTGCTTTTCATTCCATCTTTTCTTTCTTCTTTGGGTTCTCATTTAATATAATTCCATTTGATTTCTTTTTTTTTTAATTTTGTTTAATTTTTTTTTAACACTCCAGATTTTATGCCTCTCCTGGAGCACACTCTAACTGCTGTTCCACATTCTATACTTCCTGATTCCTATCTCCATGAGGATGTTCCCACCTCCACCTCCCACCTCACCAGAACTCTCTACTCCCTGGGGCCTCCAGTCTCTTGAGGATTAGGTGCATCTTCTCTGACTGAGCTCAGACCCAGCAGTCCTCTGCTGCATATGTGTTGGGAGCCTCATATACTTCTTTACATTTCATATTGTATATCACATTTAACAAGACATGTCTACAGTATATCTGCTTGTCCTGCAGACTCCACAAACACACAGAAGCAAGACTGTTATACTGCTTATCACCGAGGAAATACTTTGGGATAGAATTATTTTACTTTATCTACAAAGACAAAATGTGTGTGCTGTTTATCATTCCAAACACAGTTAAAGATATTTCCTTTTTCTATTTTAGAATTGTTGCTATGTAAATTATTGTCATATGTTACTATTTTTACTATTAATGTACTCTTTCAAGTTGAATATTAATGTAGTCAAGAGACCTTCAATTGTTTTGGGCTTTATAAAATTTTGTAAGAATTTTTATTCAGCAATTGTATATTTAAATATAAACAATTAAACAATACTAAAAAGAATATTGAAAGATAGAGAAAATGAAAATACATTTATTTCAGATTAGCTGATATAAAACAGTCTTTTATATGAAATGTAAACAAAATGAGATATAAAAAGGAAGCTATAATGACTTAGAATTAGGGGTGCAGGATTATACAAAGACAGACACATGAAAATGTTATCAAATTAAACCTGATACTATGAAATAAATTATAGGAAAAAATGTATACTAGCATGCCTAATAATGCACATATTCTGTCTTATATCCCTCGCTATTATCAGGAACAGACCAGAATATTCTACTTTCACTCTCAATATGATTCCAGGATCTTCATTATTCCTCAGGCAAATCATGAAATAGTCTGTTTGGCGTCTCAACAAGGTGGAATTTCACTGGAGAAAGTAAGTCATTAGGGGCAAGACAAGAGATTTTATTTCCAGGCCTCAAGTCCTGTTCAGTCTCTGCTTGTTGACTCTGAGTGTCATTTGGTCAGATATATCGCACTCGTGCCAAAATGCTTTTCCCACTGAAATGGATTGTAGATCTTCAAACTATAAGACAAAATAGACCTTTACTCACTTAAGTTATTTTCTGCAGATACCTACATATAGGAATCAGAAACACAACCACTACAAGGTCCACAGCTGGAAAGTCTAAATTCAGTTTATAACAACAGTGGAAAAGAAATCTCAAGGGAAGTCCTTCTAGTTACTAAGATTGTTTATTGTTCTCCATTTAAAATCACAGGATGCTAACTCAGTTCATCCAGGTAGACCTGGAGGGTAAATCTAAATTTTCACATCTCACTTAAAAATAAAAGAAATAAAAAATTATGGTAAAAGAAACCTGCTTTTCTTCCTTCTAGAACACACCATAATTTTTCTGAAAAAAAAAAAACTCTCTAACATGACTCATTCATTTATGATATAATCATGAGCAACATGCTTAATAATTTGTCCCTATATTTTTCAATGTCTACCTCATAAAGTCATAACAATAATAGTAGAAAAAGAATTTTATTATATACTACATATGCCTTTTTCAGTGTCAGCAAATAGTGTTTATTTTTGCAAAATGACACAAATTAAAGAGTTAATGCAATACCAATCATACTCTTACCAAATTGTTTTTGGAAAAACGAGATTTACAAGTGGGCCAAATTTATGAAACCTAGTAAAAGCAAAAGGATCTTGGAGAAAAACGTTTCAAAGTTGACAAATTGACTACCTAACAAGGGGATGGTGGGAATGGGGGCAGGGAGGGTAGGCAGAGACTGTGGGAGACAGCGATCCAGATATAAAGTGAATTAAAAAAAAGTTAGGATGTGCTGAAATTATCGGGAAACATTTCAGGAACAAACAAGTACAAGCCCGCACATCAAGGGGCATGAGGCAGAGTACGAGTCTCCATCAGACTCAGGCAGAGCATGGGTCTCCATCAGACTCAGGCCTTTACAAAGTCTCTGTTGGTAGAAAAGTATCCTGACAATTCAGGGAGAGTGAATGACAAGTGTCATATAGGATTCTTGATGTACCAGTGTCTGTGAAAGAAAGAAAATTTCAAGCTATCTTTTTTAAAAAAAAAAAAAAAAGGTTAATTCTAGGTGTATGTTATAAACAAAGTAAAAAGAAAACAAAACAAATCCTCTGGAAGAATGTGTAGGGAAATATTTTTATGTTCTTGGATATGTATACATTCATTTTTTAAATTTTTTTAGTAATTTAGATTTTTGATAATTTCATATGTAAATACTGTATTTATATCATTTCCATGCCATCATTCCTTTCTCTAAATTACCATGTGCTTCTCCTGTCCCTCACAAATTCATGACCTCTTTTTCTTTAATTATTCTTACCCATATACACACACCTTTCTGAGTCCATTATGTCTCACTCTCAGTCATATATATTCATATACATATATTACTTATAGTACACTATTATTATGAAAAATCAAAGTAAACAGAAAAGTTAGAAGAAATTATTATAACATAATTTATTTAAATTCTTCTAAGACCAGTTGTACTAAATATTGCTAATATTCACTCCAAGTTGTGCTATTCACATTGATTCTGTTATATCATATACACATTATATATTTTTTTAAACTAATATATTTTATATTTATACACTGTTTTATATATTCATATTTTTTATAAAATAATATAAGAATTTTATATCTTAGAGAATTCCATAAAAAATATCTTGATTACACTTTGCCAACCTGTCTCTCCAGCTTCTCCCAATTTTACCTTCTCCTCCGGCAGCCTTCCTGTCCTGCTGCTTTCCTTTAGAACAGACTATGTCAGAGCTTATGTCCCTGTGCTCTGGCTCTTACAGACTTTCTGCCCCTTGTCTGTGATCTTTCCTTGGGACTTAAGTGTAGGAGTTGTGTAGTAAAGGTATTATTCAGGGCCAGGCACCACATAGTTAGTTGATCACCTAACCTGACAAGTTGTGGCTTTCTGTAATGATCTCTGTTTGTTGGAAACTGAAGTGTCTTGGGTGAGAACTACACATATATATCTGTGGTTATAAGGACAGAGGCTTACAGTTCAGTTAGCAGTTTCCTGGTTTAAGAAAGTAGCAGTAGTAGAATTACTTCTAATCCTATGGTTCACCAGCCACAGGTACTTGGCTAAATTTACAGTTCCATGGCATAATTACTCTTTTATTGAGTAGACCTTAAGTCCAACGAGGTACCTGTTGATTCCCCACGTCATGTAAGTGCCACGATTTAACTTTTCCTTGTGGATTAAGCTGCTGTGACCACAATTTTACATCTTTATCTGAGTTTGCACTCCTTGTGAATTGCTACAGGATGAATGTCTAGGACTGGAAGTGCTGTGCTCTGAATTAGTAGGAAAGCTTGCTTCAAGTTTAAGAGCACCAAACTTTCTTTCTATAAGACTGAATGTTTTTTCCATTTCTGAAAATGTTATGAGCTCTACCTGATCTTCCATATGTGTTAGTTTTTGTGTTTTCTTTGTTTTATATTGAGACACATTGGATTTGATTATATTCTCAAGAATCAGAGAATGCTACAATGTGTTACACTTTGTGGAAGTTCTTTAAAATGTCATTTTTCAGATTTTTTAAATAAATACTTTTATTTTTATATGTTTCTATATATGACTGTCTGTTGAGGTAGGAAAATGTGTACATGAGTGTGGTGCCCTTGATGTCATGGAGTCCCCTGTGGACATGGGGTTGCATAATGTTATAAAGTGCCTAACTTGGGTATTGGGAACTCAACTTGAGTCCTATGAAAGCAGCAGTACTTGCTCTTAAGCATCTTTCCGTCCCTCAGTATATCTTCATTCATTTTACCTTACTTGAAGCTTAAAGTTATAAGTTTCTCAGAATATTCTATTTAACTGTATCTCAAAAATTTTATGTTCTATATTTATCTTTTTACTCTTAATGCTTTTCTCATTTTTCTTGTAATGTATTTGATAAGATTTTTAATAAATAATATGAATGCATTGTTTAACTATCCCTGTGTTTTTCTTTATATCTTATTTTTACAGATTATTAATTTAGTGCTGTAAGACAACACATTGTGATGGTGCAAGTCATATTATCCTTTAAAAAATGGCTTTTGTGCTCTAGAATTGAGTCCTGGTAAATATATTACCTGTTTTATAACATTTGATTCTTCTATTTTATTTATATATTCTCCAGACCAAAAATTATGTCACTTATTTTGTCAATTAAGAAGCTAATTTGCTGGAATTTTCAAATCTTATTGAGGAGTTGTGTATTTCTCAGTTTGGAGCTCCAAAATTGCTCTAGTTTATTCTGAACCTTGGCAGTAACATATGCACATATATGTTTGATATTAAGTTTTCTTAACTTTTGTTGTAAAAATTTTTATAGTCCTTCTATAAAAATTTATTGTATTTTATTGAATGCCATGAGACACTGGTATCTCCAATAAAATCTCTTTTGTCTTCAGGTATTTCTCAACACCGTTCTCTCCATCTGTTTAAATTCAGGGGTTTGTGTCTTTATATTTTGTATGCATCCTGTAGACATCCTGTCTGCAAGTTCTACCTTTTGGCAGTATTTTCTGTGGTTTTGATCTCTGTTTATTTATACCTATTTCCTTACTCCTATTGTATTATTCATATATTATTAATAATTTTATTATAATTTATTTATTGGCTGTTCAGATATGTTTCTTTGTATTACTTTTGTAGTAGCTGTCCTAGAGATTATGGTATACATTTTTAATTTTCACAATCTGTCTTTCACATGTGTTGTTCCTTGTGGACAATAGTTAAAAAGAGAATAATATAGATTCTGGCACTTTGTATTCTAAGTCTCTTTGACAAATCATGTCTTATCTCCAATATTTTTTCCTTTAACTATGTTTTAAAACTTTAGGGTGTTTTGTTTTGTTTTTGTATTTTGTGTTTTTTGTTTGTTTTTGGATACCTGGATAGTATAGTACTTTTGATATAGCTCAGGATGACCTCAAATTCTTATCAGTCCTCCTGCTTCAGCCTCTTGAATACTGGGATCACAGGTATGTGCCACTAGAATCAGTTTGGTTTGACTATTTGAGCCATAAAGACTTGAAACTCAATTTTATTGTTCTTCAACATGGAAGTCTTGAGCCCAAGAAGCTTATACAATATTATTTCCTATCAAGTTTTATTCTTCCTACAATAAATCTTTTCTAATGCTTTAGTGTCTGTGGTTAATAAAAAAGTGTGTGTGCTTTCATGTCTATTTAGCTTTGTGGAATATTTATCCTCCAACTCCATAAATCAGGCATATCCCTTGTTATAATCATATACAATCTACGATTTCTTGTTTCATTTGAACTCTGATTGATACACCTTCTTAGGAATGAGCCTTCATGAAAGTAAAGAAGCTTTGAACACCTTTGATTAGTAATCAATAATGCTTTTAACAAAGATTTTTAATAAAATAAGGAAATGTAGATACATAAGAGAAAGGAACTTTGCACATTCCTCAGTAGCCTGCAAACATGGATGAGTCACACACATCCACCCTGAGTCTCAAAATCTATTGATCTGGTTAATTGTTACCTTTAACTTTCTCCTGTTACCTCAGTCTTTCTAAATTGACACCATTAGAGTGTCACCTTACGAATTCACATCTTGCTCCTGATGATCAGGTTTCTTGCCTAAAATGTGAAACAAAAGGGTCAGTGGCAGGTGACATTCAGAAGGAACTGTACTGGACAAGTGAGCTTCCTGGAAATGGCCCACCATTTTTCAGAGTTGAATGGGTGAACCATAGGAAGCCATGGCTCTAGGACTGTTTCTTGATGCTGGTATGATTTCTCATATTTGTTTTTACTGTATTTCTCATATACCTGACATGGTGTTATTGGGCAAAGTAAGACCCTATATGCCTACAGTCTGTTATGACTGATCCCTTGCATATTAGCGAAACCCATTGAACACATTTTCTGTACATCAACATGAGTATGTACTTTCATAAAATAATGCTGTTTGGATGAATTAATGATTTTATAGAATTCCTTATTTGATTCCAATTACTTTAGGAAGGTAAAAGAAGTAATAGAAATTTTAAGTAGATAGATGGTTTTACTTGTTTTGCCAGAAAGATATAATAAAGTAAGGATCAAGAATAGAATGTGCTCTGTCCTCACTGAATAGTAAGTAAAGGATGCATGAAAAGGAGTACAACGAGCTTTCATGCACTACAAGGATATAAACTGTACTAGAAAAAGAAGTAGGCTTTAAACAGACTTATGATCAGAAAATCATTGATTCTGGATCATACCCAAGGATGAGGCCACAGGTATGCACCATGATAAAACAAGGCCATAAACATAGAAAACTATTGCTTTAAACTTGTATGGAGTTTACTGAGTGAAACACAGACAAAACCACTCCTTTGAACTTACCAACAACCAATTTGCTGTAACTTCCTCTTATGTAACATTTTATCCATGATCTAATTTTATTTATTTTGTAGAAAACTTTGTATTAGGAGATATATGTGGACCTAAGTAAAAAAGTTTTCAGAGCCTGTTTATTAGAGCTTTGATCTATCTAACCACTGTAAATATGTGTGCATATTGTGCATGTGTGCAAATATATGTATGTGTGTATACAAACATATATCTGTATGTATATACATATAAGTATGTATGTATGTATGTATGTATGTATATGTGTGTGTGTAAAATTGTTGGAACTTGTTTGTTGGAACTTGCTTGTTAGAACATACTTTGCTTCATCTACTAATTTTTTTATGTGAGTGTATGTAGTGGCTATTCCTGGTTGTCAACTTGACTACGTCTGAAATGAATTACAATCCAGAATTAGAAGGCTCACCTGTGGCCCTAATCTGGAGGCTGAGAGATACAAGTTTCTGACCTGAATCTTGGCAT
>JADRCD010162758.1:7138-18147 GCA_019843815.1 Montemys delectorum
CAGAGGCAGAGGCAGAGGCAGAGGCAGAGGCAGAGGCAGAGGCAGAGGCAGAGGCAGAGGCAGAGGCAGAGGCAGAGACGCAGAGAAGAAGAGGCAGAGAGGCAGAGGGGCAGAGGGGCAGAGGGGCAGAGGGGCAGAAGGGCAGAGAGAGAGGCAGAGAGAGAAGCAGAGGCAGATCTCTTTGAGTTTGTGGTCAGCCTGGTTTACAGAGTGAGTTCCATGACAGCCAGGGTATTCAGAGAAAACCTGTCTAGAAAAACAAACTAACAACAACAAAAGAGGATCGGGGAGGAAAAAAAAATGATCATTTAAAATCTCTTGTATCTTTTCCCTCAAATCCTCTTTTCTCCAATAAAGCGTAAGTGGCAGAGTAAGATGACGTCATCTGGGTCAGTGGCACTGAGTTCCTGTACGGTGCTCCTCAAGGGTACTGCAGGCCAAAACCAGCTACCACCGGCCTAGGGCTTTGTTAGGGCTTCCCCTTAGCAGCATTCCCATGGGCCACCAAGCCTGGTGACCTGAGTTCAATCCCTGGAACCCACATAGAGTTGGAAGTTGAGAACTGACTCTACAAAGTCACCCTCTGACCTACACATGCCCTCTGTGACACATATACTACAAACACACACACACACACACACACACACACAAAATGATAATGATTTTTTTGTTGTTGTTTTTGTTTTTGTTTTTTGTTTTTTCCAGACAGGGTTTCTCTGTGTAGCCCTGGCTGTCCTGGAACTCACTCTGTAGACCAGGCTGGCCTCAAACTCAGAAATCTGCCTGCTTATAACTCCCAAGTGCTGGGATTAAAGGCGTGCACCACCACTACCTGGATGATAAATTTTAAAATTAAATTTAAAAACCACAAAAAAAAAAATACAGCCTCCGTGCAATGGTCAAAAGTGAGGAGCAGGAACTGGAGAGACAGCTCACTCGGTGAAATTTGACCCTCATCATCTGTGTAAAAAGCCAAGTGAGTGATGTGCTCTTTTAATAGCAATGGGAAGTAGGCGGGGACAGTTGGATCAAGACAGTCTAGCCTAATGGGCAAACCCTGGATCCTAGGAGAGATCCAGTATCAAGAAAGATGGTGACAGCACCTTAAAAGGAGAAACACCTGAGGTTGCCCTCTCCTCCTTTGGCCTCACATGCACACACACACATGTATGTCAACCAGCACATGTACGTATGAGTGTGTGGATATACACACCCACACACACCATATGCATGCAAACACCGCCAACACAGACACCACACATGCACGCACACCACAAACACATGCATGCAAAGTGAGTAAACACAAAAAGACTCTCCTCTTTAAACCATGGATTTCCAGGAAATGAACTCAAATTTTCAGGTTTGGCACTAAGCCCTCTTATCTGATAAGTCATCTCTCCAGCTATCACCTAACATTCTTAATGGCATCAATGTGAGTTCACTTCTGCTCTAATAACCTATGCAGAGTCCTTTGTCCTGATACCTCAATGACCTCCCATAATACCACACTGTCATGGTCCACTCATCCTGGAGTGGCCCAAGAACCAACAAAGGCTGACATACTGGTGCATGTTACAAACACATCTGTCTGTCCTGACAGCCTGTTGTGCTGTGTCGGCTTCTGTTCTATGTAGAGAACTGTTTCAAACTCTGATAGAATTAGCCATCATGTGAGGAAGTACAGACAAAAGACACAAACATATGCAACCATGTGCATGTGCTATCAGTGGGAAGCTCAGAAGTGACATGTGGATGCTGTGCTATACAGGATGGTTAAGGGAGACCAATCTAATGAGTATCAGACTGCCTACTACATCCAAGTCCAAGCATGTGCTGCAGCCATTCAGCCCTCCTGGCAATTCTAGAGTGGGAGCCACGTCTCTGGAACATGGCACTCTGCTTCCTACCTGCAGTGTACCATGCTATCCGGGGAAGGGTCTGAGTTTACCTGACTGCAGGCTCTAAGTCAGGGAATTGTCTTATGGATGTTTCCAGGACACAGAGAATCCTGAGTGAGAAGAAATCATAGCAGCTGGAGTAATGGCAGTTTAATACTGTTTTCTGAGATCAGGTTACACAATACTACAATTCAAGCAGACAGATGAAATCTAAATATGATGTTTGAGGCCACATACCTCTAATCCAAGCATTCCCAAAACAGCAGTAGGCACATCTCTGTGATTTTGAGGGCAGTTGAGTCTATATACCTAAATCTCATCCACCCAGGATTACAATATAAAACCCAATCTCCAAAAATAACAAATGACAGAAGATAGATAGATAGATAGATAGATAGATAGATAGATAGATAGATAATAGATCAGATAGAGAGGTGATAAATCTTAAGACCATACAGGTTAAAGACGGTTAAGAAGAAGGTCCGAATGACATTTACAGCCAGTGTTGGCTGAGACCTTCCTATCAGCAAAGGCAAGCTCGATCCTATAGAATCTGCTCAGGGCCTGGTGGGGAGATAGAGAAGTCCACAGATAGATTGCATGGCTGAATTCTAAACTGTGGCAGAGGTCAAAAGGCTGTGGGAGCCCAGCGAGGAGGAGGCCAGTGAGCTTCAAGTTTTTATCAGAAAAACAAATACTGGTTTTGCAATGAATACAACATATGGTGAAGGGCAAAGAAATAGGAGAGGTGAAGCCTCTTAAGATTCGAATTTCATACAATGTCTCATTGGGTGGGAGAGGAAGAAGTGATGTCCCTACTGAGGAGCCAGGCAAGCTTTGGGAAGAGGGTACATCCTGTGAGGCAATGAATGAGAAGAGAGAGTGTCAGGATGGGATGCTGGGGAACACTTCCTGAGATGAGGCTGGGTGCTCACCATCCCAGGAAAACATCAAGAAGCAACAACCAGAATTCATTCTGGGTCTCTGCTGAGAACATGCCTGGAATTCCGCCTGGCCTGCTCACCACACCCAGTAGGCAGGATTCCAGATCATAGACTGCTACTCAGCTCTCCTGGGCTCACAAAGCAATTTCTGCAGCCCGGTGGCCAGTGGTATCTGTCTGGAGTTCCTGGGGTCAAGATGAGCATGACATTACTCAATTCCACAGCATGGCATGCCCCAAGGCTGAGCTCTGACTCGTAAGCCATCAGATTCCGGAAGGAGATAGTGACCACAGACCCAGACGCAGCGCACCAGGTTGGCACTGTCTCTCTAAATCTTGTATCTGGCAGGGAAGCAGTGACCGGAAACTGGGTAGGTAGGAATGTGGCCAGGTCGCACAAGGGCTCAGGGAATGAGTACCATCTTTACCTGGTCCACTACACTAAACCTCTCGCCAGCTTCCCCTACCAGCTCAGGGATCTTTTCTCAGTGGTTCCCCAGCAGCCCCTAATGAGCCTGTCACACCAAAGGTTGACTTGTTCCTTCTAGCTGGACTTCGAGGTCCCCAGGAGGGAGCCACATCATTCTCACCTGCCAAACAGCAGGAGCTCTACACACACACACAAGTGGACCAAAGGATGATCGTGCTCAGCCTTAAGGAAATGTCCAGTGTGGGCAAAGCCAGACCCACTTCAGAAAAGGAAGGTTTGTCTTAGTGACGAAGGACTTCTTAACTTAACACTTAAAGTTAAAAACTAAGCATTGCACTTAACTCTGAAGAAACTAAAGGGGTTATGCTGCTTTTCTTCTGTAGTTCCTCACCCCACCTTTGCTGTCCTCCAAAACACGTGTACTCCACTTTGAGAAGCTGGACTGCGCGTGCAACTTATTTCTTTCTGTCTCTATTTAAGCTGGGCCTTCATGTATCTTGGGGACAAGCAGAGGGTCATCCCAGCATCCCCTCTGAGCATTTGCCTTACGCTGTTGAGGAAGGAGTTAGGATCACAGGTTTAGTGCCCCCGAGAACATCCATTTCCTAGGAGACAGGGGAAGAGAGATGAGGGTAGGCAAGAGGTACAGCCACTCACCCTGCCACCAGTACTGCCTGCTTTCATGCCTCAATGCGTTGTTAATTCTGTGCTAATTCTACAGAAAACAGGAAGCATGGTGCATCAGACATCCCTGCGAGGATATTCTGAGCAGCTCAGCGAGCTGGTATTTGAGGATGAAGCTTTGCATAACAAATAAATACCGTGTTCTATCACAGAGCCCTTGCCCAAAGATGCTTTAGTAGCCATGAGTGCCTTGTAGGCATGCACAAATTCTTCTGATCTCTTTGGAAACCAGTGTAGGTGTTAAAAACAAGAGTATTTACACTCACCTTACTGAGCTTCTTAGGTAACAAGGAAAGCTTAACTGCCAGAAATGGAAGCTGGTGTGAAGTTTCACCTCACTGTAGACAGACACTCACCCAAATGGGGTTCTGTTGAAAGGAGATTGGCTCTAAGCAGCCCTATTGGGGAAGGCATTGATTCCTGTTTAAGCACAAAGGTAAACAGTGTGGGGGTTGGGAGCACAGAGATCATGTATCTTCTTATGGCCTAGGACCCAAACTTTTTAATCCTTGAAAAACACATTTTACATGTTGCTGTCAGAGGCAGCCAGCCCCAATCAAGCTGCCAGGCCTATTTCAGATTTTACTCCTACTTCTGGAAAAACAAAAACAAAAACAAACACAAAAGCAAACAAACAAACAAACAAAACAAAACAAAACAAAAAAACCCTGCAAGACAAGATTTCCAGAGACATCTCTCCCCTGCCTCATGGGAGACAACCAGAGGACCACAAGGAGAGCTGGAGCTGGATTTCAGAGGCTTATTGCCTTCCAGAAAGCCAGGCCCAAGGTCCAGCCAGCTCACGAACAAGTGCTGTTTGCAGTGCAGAATTCTAATAGGGCTCTTGAGGCATTCAAGAATTTGTTTTTAAACACATCATTAACTTACTCCTTAGAGCAGCTGTAGGGCAAAAAGATTTCAAGATGACATTTGGGGAATGGCAGCCTGAGAAGGTGATCAACCAGAAATAAGTATGAAGAGCCTTTGGATAATGGGTGGCGATTGTAACAAGCATCAGGCCACCAGCCATTTCAGAAACATCCACAGTTCTTCACTGACTAGGTAATTAAAATTTTAGTGACTGGCCAGCCTCAGTCATTACCATGAAAAATTTCCAGTAAATTTTGTAATAAATAGCAGGCCAAGGTTGCTTAGAACAGATCTTTCCCTTTCCGAAGAGAATCCCATCATCTGGGTGAGTGTGCCAGGGCAGTCTCCAGTGAGGTGCAACTCCACACCAGTTTCCATTCTTTCACTTAAGCTTTCCTTGTTGCCTAAGAGGCACAGTAAGCTGACTGGGAGTACTCCTGTTCTCAACGCCCACACACAAACCAAATCACCCTAAAATTGGTTTCCACAAAATAGATTTTGTTTGTTCTTTCAATCCTGAGGACAAGTTTTTCACATCTGGAACTGCATTTCTGACCAGGGAGTCGACATTCAACACATCAGATTTGATTGGATGTATTCCGTCAGAACCCTGTGCTCTTTACAGTGAGCCCATGTTCCAAGAGCTAGTGCAGTGGAAGTAGACTTACTGTGTGCACTGTATGCACCATGCTAAGAGTGGAGGTAGACTTGCTGTGCACCTGGTGGCCTCCTACTGCTACTCGGGATCTTGGCATGCTGGCAGCCCACGGGCCCTTATGCTAACTCTGAGGTTGGAAGGAGGGTCTCAGTCCCAAGTTTAGATAGTTGGAAGCATAGGAGAAACATAGAGTAGTGAGTTTTCTTTGGAATTTTATTTGTGGTCACTTACTTTACACAGTATCCTGTGACTACCTATGAGACTCTGCCCATGAGGTGGTAGGCACTGTGTGTGAGCTTGTCTAAGGTGTTGCTTTTAAAGCACCTCCATGAACCATGGTGTTACACTCAAGAGTCTGAGACAGGAGGATCTTGAATAGGCTAAAACAAACAAACAAACAAAAAAAACCAAGCAAAATGAAACCTTACATTCATTTATTTATTTATTTATTTATTTAATTCTTTTTGAATTAAAACTGCTTTCTATGTTGCAGTATGGAAAATGAAAAGTGTATAATATTATAAAAACTTTGATAAACAATCACAGAAGAAAATTATAAAGCATATAACAGTATAAACCTGATCTAAGACAAATGTTAGCACTTAGATGAACATTTACCCTGCAATACTTTCTAGCCCTAGAATTTAGAATCATTTTGGAGCTCAATTTTAAAATAAACAAATGGA
The DNA here is from genome assembly GCA_019843815.1 of Montemys delectorum. Lineage (NCBI taxonomy): Eukaryota > Metazoa > Chordata > Mammalia > Rodentia > Muridae > Montemys > Montemys delectorum. The sequence goes on from JADRCD010162758.1 coordinate 13,308, forward strand.
AACCCGTCCCTCAAGATGCTTACAGGACACTTTGTGGTTGTTTGTCCTAAAGTTCAGAGCCAAGGTTTTCTATCCCATGGCCTTAACTGCAGAGTGTCACAGGGCTCTGCTTGGTGATTGGTTGAGGAGAACTGCAGCACTTCACACTTGATTTGAAAGCTTGTTCTAGCTGAACGTTTAAGGAACTGTTTGCTGCCTTTGGGTAGTGGAATTGAGGGAAATTCTTTGACAGTTCTCATGGACACATGCTTTAAAAAAAAATTCACTGAAGTGTGTTGAAGCATTGATAAACACTCTTGATGGACGGTCCACTGTTACTAGTGTACAGGTTGGCCTTTGCGTCACTCTCATGCCATGGTGAACACAATGAGCCTTACACCCAATCCTGAGCTATACTGCTGGCCCCATCCCTCCCATTCTCCCTGCCCCCTCTGACTATCTGGCCCCGTCTCCTCCTACTATCTCTGCCGGAGAAGCAACAGCCTCTACTCTGTCCTAACCTGTCAACTTTTCTCCTCCTACATTGGTGCTTGATATTCACTGCTTTTCAAAAATGAATTTACAAGCTGGGTAGATGGCATATGCTCATAATCCCAATACTCAGGAGGCTGAGACAAGAGGGCCACAAGTTTTGGGATTGGTAGAGTTGTCTCAAATAAACAAAATAAAGATTAACATTAAAAAGTGAGCTCACTGGTGTGATGGTCTGAATAAAAATGGCTCCCATAGTCCCATAGAAAGTGGCACTCTTAGGAGCTGTGGGCTTGTTAGAGTATGTGTGGCTCTCCAGCACCATGTCTGCCTGTGTGCTGCCATGCTTCCTGACATGATGATAATGGACTAAACCTCTGAACTGTAAGCCAGCTCTAGTTAAATGTTTCCTTATGTATCCATGAATTGCTGTGGTCATGGGGTCTCTTCACGGCGAAAGAACACTAAGACAACTGGGGGTGAGAAGACTTCTTTGCAAAGTGTTTGCCTAAGCCAGTAAGAAAATCTTTCTTCAATTCCTTGAACCTACATTAAAAAGCCACCTGGGTGACATCCACTTGCAATCCCAGCACCAAGGAGGCCACTGCTTACCCACAAAGCCACACATAGCTGCAAGTGAATCTGAGAAGTACACAGTGACCATTGAGCTCTACCATACCTAGCTGACGTTCTGACACCAAGCTAGGCCACGAGGTTAGTCTTAAATGGGTATCTGCAAGCCTTAAGGCCTCCCATGAAATTACAAAAGCAAGCAACGTTATAAATGCGGCGGGGGTGGGGGGAGGAAAAAACTTCCTTAATTAGTCCTATTTCCTGAATGCAAGGTCCAGGCCACACACTCCCCCATTACCTAGGACCAAATCGTGAGTTACTTCTTCTCTTTGAGATACCCAAGTTCTCAAAGAGAAATTCTACCATTTGTTAAAATTTTCATTACCAGTGTTGTTACCTCTCTATCCATATTTCTTGATGGTGTTTCTTCAGCTTGGACAACTACAGCACTACATTTAGTGAGTTGTTTTTAGGCACAGTTGGAGGAAGTCATCTGTGTTTATTCAGGTATGGTTTATTCAGAACATACTCTGTAGTCATCCCTTACCACTTAGCCCCAGATTCACCTGTCTGGCCACAGTGACATCTTTGCTGTCCCTGATTTTAAGGTGTGCCAGTTTAGTTAAGTTGAATCACACCTCCTAGAATTCCCACTGCTCTCAATCTTGGTTCTCTTTAGAGAACAGGGTATGAGAGTTGGGGTGCTTGCAAGTCACTGCAAGAAGCCAGGTTCTGAAGCAGCTCACGTGGGTTGCTGCTGATCTGTCAGTTTCTCTGTTGATGTGGACAGCTGCTGTCAGATTGCCTTTACCTTCCTTGCATCCTGAGCACAGGATGTGGAGCTCTGTAAAGAAGGGCAGCTGCAGTTCTCCTGTGTGATTGAGGGGAAGTACAGAAACTGAGCTGGTTCTAAGGTATCCATGTAAGTTCTCACGGGCTCCAATTTGACTTCCCAGAGTCCCGTATTTCCTCTAGTTCTTAGTTCCCCTGCTGCATATTCCCAGACTGCTGGGCCTTCTGGTCTACCAGGACTTTGGATCTGTTGCTCAGAGCAGAGGCAGTCTTCCATTGGTTTTCCACTGTCTTAGTTAGGGTTTCATTGTTGTGAAGAGTCACCATGACTAAGGCAACTCTTATAAAGGAAAAATTTCATTGGGGCTGCCTTACAGTTTCAGAGGTTTAGTCCATTATCATCATGGTGGAAAGCATGATGGCTGGCAGGCAGATACAGTGTTGTAAAAGGAGCTGAGTGTTCTACACACTGATCCAAAGGCAACCAGAAGGAGAATGTCTTATGCAGGCATCCAGGAGGATGATCTGACCACAATGGGCAGACTTGAGCGCATCAAACTCCTGCCTCCACAGTGACACACTACCTCAAACAAGGCTACACCTTCAATAACCCCCCCCCATAGTGTCACTTCCCATGGGGCAAGCATGGGACTACACCCACCATGGCTTCAGATCTAATCTTCAAAATAAATGTCATATTCTCTAACCCTCATATGTCACTTCCCCCTGAGTGATCTCTGATGAGCATTCTCTCACCTCTGCATCTTTGACTTTCTCTCTGCTAAGATGTTTCCCTCTTATAAGTACATGGCCAAACACCCTGGTGGTCTCTTCAAGTGTTCACCCTTCAAAGACCGCCTAACCAATATATCTGAACTCCAAACCACTTTGGTTCCAGACATTTCGGGTAAGGGATGCTCATCCTCTTCTGTGGGTCTTGTGCAGGCACCCGTGAACAGCATCACATGCAGTGGCTATGAGTTCATGATGGTAGTGGCTCTGTCATGTTCAGAAGACACTGTTTCTTTCTAGTCCTTCCTGACTTCTGGCTGTTCGAATCTTTCCACCCTTCTTCAGAGATGGTCCCTGAGCTGTGGGAGAGGGGAGGCAGACGTCCCATCTGTGGGCGAGCACTGTGCTGACATCTATTCTCTGTGCTTTGATCAGTTACGAGTTTCTGCATTATCCATTGTCCACCACACAAAGAAACTTCTGTGATGAGGCCTGAGCCTTGAGCTAGTCCATGGGTAGGGAGATACAAATTTAGAGCAAAGTATTGATATTACGTTTAGCAAAATAAGAGTAGTAGGTTCACCCTGGGGGGTCTTTGAACTCCCCAACCCTGCACCTTTGAAGGCACGAGTTTCCTCCTGTGGATTGGTCCTTAAATCCAGCCAGAAAACAGTTGTTTAGCACCAGTGCACCCATGGGCACATGTCATCATGCCTGTCATTGTAGCTCACAAGGCTCACAGCTGGGTAAGGCTGTTGGTGACTTTTCTCTCACAGCAGCTTACATAACGCTGTCTGGTACTATGTAATTTTGTTAGCAGGAAGGAAGCTTCCAGATCAGTACCAACTTGATTTCTCCATATTCTATAACCAAAGTATGTGGTGTCTTCAGCAACAGGGGTTTACCATCAAGTCCTGGTGAGCAACCAAGAGTAATGGAAATAGTCTGCATTGTTTTGGGGTCTTCAGGATACCTCTGACCAAGAAGTCAAGGATAGGTGTCCCATACCTAGCACCAGGCTTTTAAACTGGCAATCTAGGGCTTCATGGAGAAGCATTAGTTCCTGTGTGTGGGAACCTCAGTTTAACCCTTTATCTAAACAGTAGTCTCATTTTTCCCCCAGAGCATCTACGCTGATTTCCATAGTGCCTGCACCTGTGAACAGTCCCATCAGAAGCATACAGGGGCCCTTCTCTCTACTCCCACACCAACATCTGTTGTCATTGCTTGCCTTAACCACATCGGTTCTGACTAGAGTGAGGTGTATTGTCAAAGCAGTTTTAAATTCACATTTCAACAATGGCTAAAGATGCCATCTTTTCCCAAATATTTATTGGCAATTTGTATTTCTTCCTTTGAGATGTTTGTTCAATTTGTTAGCTCATTCAGATTGGATGATTTACTTTGTGGGACAGTATTTATTTATTTATTTATTTACTTACTTTTGAGTTTTATAAGATGTAGAAACTAATCTCACCAGATGTTTGGTTGGCACAGATTTTCTTCCTCTCTGTAAACTGTCTCATTGCCCTTCTGATTGTTTCCAGTGCCGTGCAGGAAGAAGGTCTTAACTTCATACAGTCTCGTTTGTTAGCTCTTGGGATTATTTCCTATGCTGCTGCTTCCTTATAAAGTATCATGCCCTCTGCACAGATCTTGAATTGCTTTACCTGTGTTTTCTTCTGGTAGTTTCAGCATTTCTAGTCTTATACTAAGATCAACAATCCATTTGAAACTGATTTCTGTGCAAGGTAGGAGGTGTGGATTTAGTTCTATCCAGTTTTCCCAACACAATCTGTTAGAGGCCTTTTTCCAAATTATGTTTTTAAATATTTTACACGTTTGTAAAATATTTAGTAGTTGTTACTGTGTGGGTTTATGTCTGGGTCCGCCATTCGATTCCATTGGTGTACATGTTTGTTTTCATGCCAGTACCATACTGGTTTGTTACTATGGCTCTGCAGTATAATTTAAGATCAGGTATTGTGATGACTACAGGATTTCTTTGTCTATTTAGAATCTTTTGTGTTCCCATACAAATTATGAGGTCCCTTGCCATTTTTGTGAAGCGCTTCATTGGAATTTTCAGGGGAAGTTGCATTAAATCTGCAGATTGCATTAGAAAATACAGCCATTTTCACAGGATTAAGTCTGCCTGGCCATGAACGTGGAAGGTCATTTCATCTTCTACTGTTTCAAGACTTCAGTGTCTTAACATTTTCATTGTAGAGGTGTTTTACTTCCTTGATTAGACTTAGTATTAGGTAAAGAA
>JADRCD010162771.1:0-10721 GCA_019843815.1 Montemys delectorum
AGTGAAAATAAAAGAAAAAGAGATATTATAAACTCATTTTCATTAGTGAAAATTCTGTTAGAAACAAACATCCCAGAAACTGAAACCAACAGCAAAAATCACTTTAATGTAAAATATGGATTTGAAACACATGATTTTACGTACAGAGAATACAACTTACATGATATATTAATACAGCAAGCATGAGTGGACATAGCATTAGATGAATTACAGCAGAATCTCCACTTTGGCTTTTATTTATAACCAAATAATTTGTTTAACATTAAAGATATAAAGAAGTCAGAAAGGGAAGGTTCATTTCTATTATTAGTGATGGAACATTACTATAAATGGCACACTGATAAACCTAGGAATAAAACAAGCAATATTAAGATACAAATTATGGAAATAGTGGGTCATGGGCTTGTTAGTTTGAAAGCATTAACCATAAACACAGAGAAACCGAGAGTGTGTTGATGTTGTATTTTGAAAAAAAGAAATTAAAAGTAGATCCCCTTGGAGTAATTTAAACAACAATTAGTCCAGACTTGAATTCTCTGCTCTCTCTGTGTGTTTTCTGCTGTTCCCTGTTTGTGGTACAAGTCAAATCTTTGCCTGTCTGTGAGCTATGCTGTAAATCTGTCCATTCCCATCCCTGTATCTGTATCTATGTGTGTCCTTAATAAAAGTTTTTTTCTCTTTGTTTTAAATAATATATAATTAAATACATAGGGAAATGTTAATGGATACTTTACAGAAATCTTTACCAGATTTTTGAAAAATAAGATAGAAAGTAATGGAGGAAGAAAACTGGTATCAAGTTCTAGCCTCCAGATATATGTGCACAAACATTCACATGTACACAAGCATACATATGGGCACATTTTCACACAAACAGCAAAATGAAAAAGGATGTTGATCTGTGTGCCAGAAGAAAACAATTTAGTCACAAATGAATTCCTAATCAGTAGTTGGGAAAACAAGTTTGGGTTAAGAAAATAAGATAAATTCAGTAGAATCTGGGATATTTGTATTCAGAAAAAAAGTTAAATCATAAAAAGAAAATTAAAACACTATGGTAGACATAAGTTCAATTAGTTCCATAATCATCTAAATGGAAATTGACTGACATCATATAACAGTGTGTGTCATTAACAACAAAATTAGTGGCAAAATATCATGAAAACAATCCCTACTCCTTGTGTTTAATTTTTTATCTCTTAAATTGATTCTTCATGAATTTTACACCATGCACATCATGTGCCCCAATCTCACCTATCTCTCCATCCCTCAATATCTGCCCTCTGCTGTTGTAACTTCTACCCTTAAACAAAATAAAACAAAGCTAAGCAAAACAAGACAAAACAAGACAAACAAACAAACAAGCAAGCAAGCAAAAAACATCTTGTAGTGGAAGCTGCAGTGTGTCATGGTATATCATTTTATCCAAACAGTTTCATTTGCAAATGTTCAGTGCCTGCTTCATCATTGGCCTGCTTCAAGGCCTCTGACTTCTGCCAGACTTTCAATACTAGATCCTCACCAGGACTCCTGGTGTCATGGAGGTCCTGCAGCTTTATAGTTCTACAGAACTGGCTCCTTCATGTGCTCCAGCAGTTTATAGATCAAGTAAATTTTGGGATGGGCTAACTGAATGTCATGAACTTCCCTGACAAGGGGCATGCCAGATCTCATGCTCTCATGTCCACAGCAGGCTTACCTACTCCTCTTCCACCAAGTCTAGCTCTTGTGTTCTGCACAGGTACAGGACTGCTCTCCAGTGAGGAGAGGGTGGGGTCATCTCCCCTGCCTGCCACAGGAGAGGGACAAGAGAAGCATCTCTCCAGCACTCATGCTACTTGCACGTCTGGTAAGGGGGGACTCAACTTGCTGAAAATTGATGTACCAAAAAGATAGCACAACAAAAAGGGACAGAATGTTATTAGAGAAATGTATAAGAATGTCCAAGATAGCTATACCCCTATTTAGTATATATATATTGAGGTAGAGGTGAACGGAATTATGAGGAAAAGAATGACAAGTCTGAAAAGACTCAGAGAACTTGGCAGTCAGTGAGATAGTTTGGTCATGCCTTGTTCGGTAACTGCTCATTAAAAGGCAACCCACATTAGTAAATTTATCAGTACTTTTTAAGGTACAATTGATCATTTTATCTCAAAAAATATGTTTTCAAGTGCTACTTTTTATGATGCTTGAGATTGCACCATATTTTTACTAATAGTATATTAATTAATTCACCTAAACCAAATAAATTAATGTTTTGCAAATTATTCAGCTAAGCCTGGAAGATTGTGAGATGCTACATGCCCATATTAGCTTAATAATAATCTATTTTAAAATTCAAGAATAGATAAAAGGAACACACCACTCTTGTTTTTATTTATCAGGTTATTATTACCCCTGCTACTGAAAATAAATATTAAAACTGGAATAAATAGCATAAATACAAATTAGACCCTGCTGTTATGTGCAAATACCATACATCATGATCACACATCATATAAAAAGTCCCCAGGAAACTTTAGCACAGGGTTTTTCTTCAGCCTTTGTAATACTGCAACCCTTTTATATAATTTGTCATGCTGTGATGACCCTCAACTATAAAATAATTTTCACTGCTATTTCATAACTGCAATTTTCATAGTTATGAATCATTATGTAAATATTTTTGAGATAGAGGTTTGTCAAAGGAAACCCTTACAGGTTGAGAACCACTGCTTTAGTAGCTTACTGTTTACAGAGTCAGTGCTCAAAGAATAATAATGAAAGTTGAACACAACACTTAAATTATAATTTAGAAGGATTTTATCAGAAAGTAAAACTTGTATTGCAGCTGGCAATTATGAGAAAAATAGAATTAGCCCAGACGTAAAGAGGAAAAGGATACTACACAGGAAATGCTCATCATTGTTAAAGTCACTATAAAAAAGTTATAAATTAGACAATGATTTTCTTTATACATTTGATTCCATGCTCATCCAACTTCCAATAGATTTTTCCCTCAGGCAAAAAAATTAGAGGAAAACAACTCACACAACTTTTCCTTTAAGGGACCATGATAGATTTAGAATAAATGGCACTAGATAAGCTGTGTTTATAGGAAAGTAAACCTATATATCACATTGAACATAAAATATATTTTCCAGATAAATGTATTTGGTAAGAAAAACTTATAAATATATGAAATAAATTTTAGAGATGAGTCTGTGTCCTTCATGAAAAACAGGTATATATGAAAATGAGTAAAAAAAAAAAAGAGGTAGAGAAAAATGTTGGCAAACTTAATTAAATGAACACAAATTTAGATGGTAGAATTTATCAAGATCTAAATTAATCTACCCTCAAGTTGAGAGAATAAAAGTAAAATTTCATAGTTTTATGGAATTTATATGCAAATTATCAAAATGCATTTTGCACACACTTACAGGAAGGGAAGCCACAAATAAATAAAATTAACATTTTTTACAAAGGCAAAACTATTTTATCTTATGTTTTAAAAAATAAATGCAAAGGTAGTAGAAGTAGTATTTCTTATCCACTGCTTAGGTATAAAACTTGTGCAAATGCATAAAAATGCAAGAAGCTTGAGTGTGCATTTTATAGAATTATAGAATAGAATCCTTATTGGAAGTATAATTTGACAACTTTAGTAAAGTTGATATATTAACTTTAAACTATGAAATTACATTTTCAGTTACACAATAACAGACATATATGTATATATATGCATATACATATACATATGCATATATATAGCAACATATATGACATACTTATAATAGCCATATTCCATATATTTGTATAGAATGTATAAAAATTATTTTTTAAATCGAATAATTACTTCACAAGAAACAGAAAATGACATATATGATTATTCTGAGGCATTTAAAATATCAAATATTTTCATATCTAAGCTTTCTGTCATGAAGACCAGTGGCTGAGGTACACTGGCTGTGTTCATAATGATTATTTGAAAATGGGAAAAATAAAGAAAGAATTGTGAGAAACGGACTACTACTTCAAGACCTGTAATAACTGTATTTCTTACCCAGTGAGTGACTATAGAAGTTACAAAGTTCTAAACAGTAATTTAAACTATTATATATAATAAACTGAAGATGCAAAGTACATAAAGTTAACACACAGATTAAATAACGTATGAATTAAAATAAGGAGACAGAGGACTTGGCTCATTTATAGAACATAGCCTTGATTCTAATAACTACACTCATATGTTCAGGAAGAGAAATCACATGAACAAGCAGTCACATATGAAAATCAACATGTGCTAATAAAGATTTTAAGGGGAAGATTCTAGGACCTGAGAATGTATTTACAGGTGTGCATACACATAAAGTTTTTTAAATTAAACAGCAAGTGAACATAGTTGAGTTCAGAGTAGACAGAGTTGAAGGATGAATAAGTCCGGGAATAGGGAACTAAATTGTCAACAAATATTCAAAGGGAGGAAACTAGGAAAGAAATCAAAGTTCAGAAAATCTATCTTGGAATTTATTATTCTCTATTGCAAACAGACTTTCCAAAAGAGAAAACTCCACATGAAAATCAGAAGATAAATTTTCTCAATGGTCTAAATTCATTAAAAGAAGAAATATAATGTTCAAACTAAGTGGGTTCATGCAATACATAACAAAATGTTTAAGACTGCCTAAGAGACCAAGGATCGCTGATACAGCAATACCAGCCAATCAGGAACTGATGTTGAGCTGAGATGCTTTCTTGGAACCAATAGGGCATGGGTGGAGGTATTCAAGGAGCTTGCAGCAGAATTCCATTTAGAAAAGTTACTGTATCGTGATTAGCTTGTTAACCAAAAGATGTGATAACATTTCAGTGAAAAGTTTCTGGAAGGAGAAACTCATAATCAAACTATACCACATGGGCATCTGCATACGTGGTTTTTTGTTAAGAAACTCATTTTGATCCCATCTCACTCTCTTTCTCTGACCAATGGCAAGTTGCTGTATGTCTACTTATATACCTACTCCATGACACTTTTCATACCTTTCACACTGATAATTTAACTTACAATTAGAAAAAGATAGCGCACAATACTGTTAACCCTCTCCATACACTGGAAAATGATTAAATATATAAGGCACCTGTTCCATGCATAATTTGTAATGAAGCAGGACATAAGTTTCTGAGTGCTTGAAGCACAAAATATCAGAATGTTCTAAATGAAATCAAAGAGCCAGTGAAAATTGAACTACCATTGTTGAAATTAATTTTAACTATAAATTACTTCACTTCTTTTGATTTAAGGTAACAATCAGAATATTAAAAAAAGAAAAAAATTGAATTCAAGAAAACAGATGAGTCCAGAGCAGTGCTCCTTAAGCTTCCTAATGTAGTGACCCTTTAACACAGTTTCTCAAGTTGTGCTGACCCCTCTCCATAAAAATACTTTCATTGCTACTTCATATCTGCAATTTTGCTATTACAAAAGAGTCAATCAATCCCAATTGATCACAGCCCACAGGATAAGAACTTCTGGTCTAGAGTAATTCATGGTTCAGAAGTTGAGTGCTTGCATTCTATCAAAACACTTGAGATTGGTTCGCAACATCCTTGCTATAGTTTCAGTACTAGGGGATCTGACACCTTTGTCTGGCCTTCACAGCTACTTGCATGCATATGTGTACATGCAGATGCACCCATAAACAAACTATTTAAACAGTTAATTAACTAACAGAACTATGCAACCAAAGTATATAGTATTATAATGAAGTTTCAAATAATTAAATAAAATCCAAAATTCTTAGGCAAATGGATGGAACTAGAAAATATCATCCTGAGTGAGGTAACCAATCACAAAAGAGCACACATAGTGTGCACTCACTGATAAGTGGATAGTAGTCCAGAAGTTCGGAATACCCAAGATACAATTCACAGACCACATGAACCTTAAGAAGAAGGAAAACCAAAGTGTGGATACTTAGGTCCTTCTTAGAAGGGGGAACAAAATCCATGGGAGGAGATACAGAAACAAAGTATAGAGCAGAGACTGAAGGAAAGCCATCCAGAGACTGCCCCACCTGGGGATCAACCCCATATGCAGTTACCAAACCCAGACACTATTGTGGATACAAACAAGTGTTTGCTGACATGAGCCCGATAGAGCTATCTCTTGAGAGGCTCTGGCAGTGTTTGAAAAATACAGAGGTGGATGCTCTCAGCCAACCATTGGACTAAGCACAGTGTCCCCAATGGAGGAGCTAGAGAAAGGACCCAAGGAGTTGAAGGGGTTTGCAGCCCCATAGAAGGAGCAACAAACAATATGAACCAACCAGTACCCCCAGAGTTCCCAAGGACTAAACCACCAACCAAAGAGTACACATGGAGAGAACCATAGCTCCATAAGCTTCTGTTTATGTAGCAGAAGATGGCATAGTCAGTCATCAAAGGGAGGAACGGCCCTTGGTCCTGTGAAGCTCAATGCCCCAGTGTAGGGGAATGCCAGGACAGGGAAGCAGGAGTGGGTGGGTTGGTGAGCTGGGGAAGGGGCAATGGGATAGCAGGATTTTGGAGGGTAAACGAGGAAAGGGGATTAACATTTGAAATATAAATACATATCTAATAAAAAAATTTTAAAAAGTAGTATAACTGTGCAAAAATGAAGTAATGCAATGTAGTCAAATTGCTAATCTCTTTTTATTAATTTTTATTAGATATTTTCTTTATTTAGATGTCATATGATATCTCCTTTCCCAGTTTCCCCTCCGAACAAAAGAAAAAAAAACGAAAACAAAACAAAACAAACAAACAAAAAACCCTGTTCTGTCCCCACTCCCCCTGCTCACCAACCCACCCTCTCCTGCTTCCTGGCCCTAGTATTCCCCTACACTGGGACATAGAACCTTCACAGGGCCAAGGGCCTCTCCTCCCATTGATGACCAACTAGGCCATCCTCTGCTACATATGCTGCTGGAGCCATTAGTCCCACCATGTGTGCTCTTTGGTTGGTGGTTTAGAAGTAGAGGCTCACAGCCATCCATTGGACTGAGCACAGGGTTCCCAAAGAAGGAGCTAAAGAAGGACCCAAGGAGCTGAAGGGTTTGCAGCTCCTTAGGACGAACAACAATATGAACTAACTAGTACCCTCGGAGCTCCCAGGGACTAAACCTTCAACCAAATTGCTAATCTTGAAGCTGAAGGATGTAAGAGAATAAACCGAAAGTAAGAATCAATAAGCACTGGACATATTAGGATTGTATTAGCAACTGAAAAAAGTAGCTAATCCATGTCTGTTTTCTAGTGTTATAATGATGAATAGTTGAAAATAACAGAGCCGGGCAGTGGTGGTGCATGCCTTTAATCCCAGTACTTGGGAGGCAGGGGCAGGCAGATTTCTGAGTTCGAGGCCAGCCTGGTCTACAGAGTGAGTTCCAGAACAGCCAGGGCTACACAGAGAAACCCTGTCTTAAAAAAAACAAAAAACAAAAAACAAAAAAAAAAAACAAAAAAACAAAACAAAACAACAACAACAAAAAAGAAAATAACAATAAGTCTTACTGTGAATCATGGGAAATAGAAAAGTTATTTTGCAAACCTGAAGGGGGAAAGGCCATCTATCCTTTCCAGATAAGCCACCATCAATAGAATATGTCTCTCCTTCTCCCTAAGGAGTTGGGAAAGGATAATGAGGGATACAATGAAGAATCACAAAGAAAAAGAGGAGAAATCAAAAGCCTGTGGTAGCCTTTTTTCTGGAAATATAAAGGCAACAAATATGTTCTTTGTTAAAGTGATGAATGAAATTTATTTGAGTAAGTGGAAGATAATTGTCAATTTTAGTTCTATAATTTTAATGATAAGTCGGACCAGAAGCAAGGGAAAAATTTTATACATTTCGAATGATTATAGTAAAAAAAAATGGATAATTGGATCATTCAAAATGGCTTAAAGAGGCTTTACAAATTGTGTCCTAAAATTTGTAGGAAGTTATTTAGGATAGATTTACTAATTATCATGCATCTTAGAAACAAAAGAATATCAACATTCTTTCTAGATCTGTAAACATATCACTATTTTAAAATTAAAATAATATAATAAGATCTATTAATTACAGAATATTTTCTCCTCACTTCATGGTTGTGTGTTTTGATTCTCATGTTTTCACCACAATAAGGAAATCATTTCCAGGTTTTAAAAAAGGAGAAAAGCAGTCTGACTCAGGCACTCCTCCTCAGATCACGTGCAGTGCTATGCTGAATAAAGTGTAGATTGGCCCTTGTTCCTCATCAAGCACACTAACCAATTTTCTTGTGTTCAAAAATAGATCACTATGCATTCTTTTTTATGCCAAATATGAATGCATAGCACATTTGCTTGCATGCTCTGAAGAATAGCATAAAAATTCTACACAATAGGCAAGAAGATCAGGGAGAGCTTTGTAACATTCATGGTGAACAATATTTCAGTAACCATGAGAAAATGCAGCTCAGCAACAAAGGAGTGCCGTGCTAAAAATGAATATTTTAAGGCATAGGATTATATCAGATAAGTCATATCCCTTTTTAATGAATACTAAATAATTTGTTCAAAAGACTTTTACAATATTCTTATACTATGCTATTAGTAGAAAAGCTACAAGTAGTTCTATGAAGAATGATTGGCTTCTTTTTGATGGTCAAGGTATTATGCATTGTTTTGGAGTATGTAAATCTCATTGTTCATTATACAGAGGTTATTTCAAAATAGTACTCTCTACCTGATTTTAATTTTGAAACTAATAAAATGTTATGAGGCATAAGTAATAACAATCTCTTTTCAAGTCCATAGACATTCTAATTAAAGTGCAAATTCTTAAGAAATTAATAAACACAACTGTAGTAGTATGTTCTACCTCAACATAAAAACCTTTTGTGGGTTATTAAAAGAGACTGTGACTTCAATAGGGCAGGGATTCAGTGACAGCAGTGAGGACCTTAGTTTGGAAATTTGTTATGTTCAATTTTTCATGAAATATACATCAACTCATTTATGAGTTTTTTTAATTACTATAGAATGACTTTTTTGTTCTATGTCTAAGGATAGTTTTACATACTGTTGCTTAACAGAACTTTCTATATCTACTGAAAGTTTATTTAACAGTTTTCCCCATATTTCATGCTATTTTAATGCTCATTTTTAATTTTTAAATGTTCATGATTCTTGTACAAGATAATATATTTAGAAATATATTTCCTGTGTGAAATCCTTACTGTTCTTGGGATTAAGAGTATTATTTTATGAAAAACTCACTGTGATCTAATGCAATGAGGTCTGGGTTCACTATGACAGTGTTTTAGAATGGCCCTTGTGAAAACTGTGAGGTAAGACTCAATGATGGTATCTATAACTGTTCATAAATCAATTATTTGCACACATTGCCTGTCCCCTGGAATAGTGGAAAAGAAAGCATTTGGCAATATCTGTACTTGTCTCTTTTTAAATAACAAACAGGTATGGTTAGGTATGTTTCTCAGTTGGTAGAATTCTTATATTACATGCTTGAAGCCCTGGACTCAATCCCCAGTACTTCATAATATTGGCTGTGATTTATTTTATTCTCCCTTCTAAATGAGATTCAAGCATATTTATTTTAGCCTTCCTTCATGTTTAGATTATTTGAATTTATAGAATATAACATGTTACATGCATTTTATGGCTAATCTCAACTTATAAGTGAGTCTGAACCATATATATCCTCACTCAGGATGATATTCTCAAGTTTGATGCATTTGCCTGCAAAATTCTTGATGTCTTTGTTTTTGTAGCTGAGTTGTATTTCATTATATAGATTTACCACATTTTCTTTATCCATGTTTCAGTTGAAGGACATCTAGGTTGTTGTCATTTTGGGCCTATTAAAATAAAACTGCTATGTACATAGTTGAGCAAGTGTCTCTGTAGGGTGTTGGAATATCTGTTGTGTATATGGCCAGGAGTAATATAGCTGAGTCTTGAGGTAGAATTATTCCCAATTTTCTGAGAAACCACAAAATTGATTTCCAAAGTGGTTGTAAGAGTTTGCACTCCCACCAGCAAGAAAGAAATGTTTCACATACTCACCAGCATGTATTTTCTCTTGAGTTTTTTTATCTTAGCCATTCTGATGTGTGTAGATGGAGTGTCATAGTTGTTTTGGTTTGCATTTCCCTAACACCTAAGGACTTTGAACACTTCTTTAAGTGCTTCTTGGTCATTTGCAATTCCTCTGTTAAGAATATTGTTTACTTCTGTATCACATTTATTTGAAAGAAGTAAATGAACAGAGTGAACTGAAAGGGAGGGGTATGGTGAGGGGCATTGGAGATTCAGGATCAGGTATGGGGAAGGACAGGAGAAGTGGCTAGATGGATTCATGTAAATGAATAGAAATCTGCAACTGACAGAGGTGAAGAGGGGGTGGGCATCTCCAGGAAGAAACAGAGACCTAGGACAAGGATGGTGACAAAGAATCAATGGGGGTGACCTTAGCTGTGATTCACTTCATTGAGGATATAGAACCTATAGCGGCCACCTCCTGTAGGCAGGCAGTAACCCCAGTGGAATGATAGTGACAACCACCCACAAAATGTTAGGTCCCAAATTTATCCTGTTTACAAAAAAACTGCAGCGATGGTGGATAAAGCAGAGACTGAAGGAATGGCCCAACTTGAGATGGATCCTATGGGCAAGCACTAGTCACTAACACTATTAATGATACTCTGGTA
>JADRCD010162778.1:0-10018 GCA_019843815.1 Montemys delectorum
GGCTTTCAGAGCTGTTCCTGCAGACAACACTTGCCTCAGGCTGTTGCTGGGTTTTGTTTGTTTATTTTTTGTTTTTTAATGGTTGCTTTTGTTTGTTTGTTTGTTTTAGACTGACACTTTAAACATTTTGTTTCTGTCTGTCTCTCCTTTTCTGTCTTTGCCTTTCCCTTTCTCTCTCTTTTCCTCTCTTCCTCTTTCTCTCTCCCTCTCTCTCTCTCTTTCTCTCTCTCTCTGTCTCTCTCTCTCTCCCTCTCTCTGATTTGTTATGACAGGATTTCTCCATGTAGCCTTGGCTTTCCTTGAACCCACTCTGTAGACCAGGCTGTCCATAAACTCAGTGATCTGTGTCCCTCTGCCTCCCCAGTGCTCTGATTAAAGGCATGCATCCCCCTTCCCTGGCTGACCTTAAACTTCTTTGAATTCATGTCTAAACTAGAATTGCAGAACTGACCAGCCAGCCCCACCAGACAATATGTGTTTTTGAAGACCCTTTTAACATTTCACTAGCCTAAGGTCTCAGCTCTCAGGGAGCTCTACCCCACTTGCTTGTTAATGTGACAAACAGATTAATTAAACTGGCCCCATGGGGAACAGGCATTAGAAGTGTTCCACTTCGTCCTTAGCTCAATCCTAGAAGCCTGAAATTAGTCAAGGCTCATGAGAGTAAGAAACTCCCACACAAGCAGAAGGAAGGAAGGAAGTACTGTCTGTCTCTCAAAGGGAACAGCACCCAGGGGAAGGCTGGGCCAGGCAGGTGAAAGATGAGGGTAGCTCTCAGGGCTCTGTCTCCCTTGAGCTTTACTCTTAGATGACTGCTGGTGTCACACCACTCTGTATGTGTAAGGACACCCCAGCTGCCATCCCGAAAATAATCTGTCCTGCTCTTCTTAATGTTTCTACATTCTAGGGAGAGGAGTCTTGCTACGCCAGCCAGTCTAGACAAGATCACATCATTCTCAACTAAAGACTCTTGGAGGAGGCAGGCTGATTGCCTGAAACTAGGTTCTTGTTCTTCCTCCCTTTGCTGGGCTCTCTTCATCCCGGCAGACAAGCTCATTTAGTCTCCTCTCTCTGCCACTCACACCCCTGTTGTCCTGCTCTTCTCTCTTGGTAGGAATTAGAAACAGACTTTCAAACTCCCCAGTGTATGCAGCTTGGAAGGAGATGAGAGGGGTAACAAGACTGTATTTGATTTTACAGGTTGTCTTACAAGCACACACACCATTAGCGAACAAATGAGGTCAGTTATGGTCAATGTGACCTGGCTAGCAAGTTACAAATCTGACCAGTCTACCTTATTTTTTAGAGGTTAAAGTTTCAGAAAATTAAAACAAAACAAAACACCAAAGCTCGCTGCACTCTGGTCACCTTCTGAGACTGTTTTGTTTAGATAATGACTCCAAGGAGGTTTTTCTTTTGGTTGGTTGGTTGTTGTTTTTGGTTTTTTGAGACAGGGTTTCTCTGTGTTGTCCTGGCTGTCCTGGAACTCACTCTGTAGACCAGGCTGGCCTCGAACTCAGAAATCCACCTGCCTCTGCCTCCCAAGCGCTGGGATTAAAGGTACGGGCCACCACCACCTGGCGATTCCAAGGAGTTTTAACATTGTAACTTTCCAGTGACAGCAGAGGTTGGGGCTACACTGTCTACATGTGACTGATGTGTAGTACCTGCCACATTACCTGGGATAGCATGTCTGCTCTAGTGGGACATGGACAGGTGTCGGCTGGGCCGACACATTCCCTATACCAAAGGTCCAGCCTCGTACTGCTTCCATTGCAGGGGCCAGTAAATAAGCGAATAGCACAAATCAGTAGACCCTCAGAGCCTGAATCTAACCCATCTCCGGAGCATGTTTCGAAGACTTTCTTGTGATGAGGTGGGGCAACTATTTGAGCACCAATTATTTTCACTGTTTCACAAAATAAGAAAATAATAGTCTTCAGCTGTTGAGATGGTCCGGCAGTAAGGGGCATGTGCTGCCCTTTCAATGGAACCTGAGTTTGCTTCCCAGCCCCCACTTCAGACATCCCACAACTGCCCCTAACTCGGTTTCAAAGGGTCGGAATACTCTATGGGCCTCTACATGTATATGAAGCAAACAAACTCACACGGACACGTATATGCACACATAAGTAACAATAAGAAATATATACAGCCGGGCGGTGGTGGCGCACGCCTTTAATCCCAGCACTTGGGAGACAGAGGCAGGCGGATTTCTGAGTTGGAGGCCAGCCTGGTCTACAGAGTGGGTTCCAGGACAGCTAGGGCTACACAGAGAAACCCTGTCTCGATAAAACAAAACAAAACAAATATATATATATATACATATATATATATACAACTATAAAAAGAATTCAACTTTCATCAAGCTTTATAAATATTATCACATCCTCTTGAAAATGTAGTCAGCAACCCATCGAAGACTTTTATACAATAAAGTGGTATAACTATGCATGGTGTCTTAGGAAACTCCCAGCAGGTCATTCATTTCTTGTAAAGACTGCCGAAATCTTCCCGGTGCCCAGTGAGCTCTTCATCCTCAGGTCACTTCCTCTAATTGTGCAACGTGAACACACGAGACAGTTTTGTCTGCCTTGGCAGACTCTTGGGTTGGCTGGACACTTTGCTGCTTAGTGGAAGGGTGCGGTGGCTGTGGTGGCTCAGGAAAGGGGGCATCATGATGGAAGGCCAAGGCTTCAGGGTTCCGGGGAGTCGGATTCCGTGCAGCGGTTGCCTTCCTATCTGAGCCACTGCTAAATGTATACCTGCACGGCTCCTCGAGGATGATCTTACGTTTAAGCTTTATGCAGTTCATGGCTAAACTATTATTGATGACCCCTCCCAAAACTGCATATGTTCCTGAAGGTTCCTCTAGCGTGTCCACTTACTTACAAACTGTTCTTAGGATGTGTGTCCCCAGCTAGCTCTGCAAGCTCAGCATGTTAGTAGATAGACTAACCTGGTTCGAGTTTGTGTAGGGGCCTTTAGATTTCCTCAGCTCAATCCTGGATACATAAAAGTGATAATGTAGCTTATATATTTGCAGTGAAGATTTGATAAGGACGATAGATACATCTACATCTACTGTATTACATGGTTCCAGGATTCATTTTAGTATAGGAACATGACTAAACAGAAACTGGGCCACATTCCATTGCCCACATCTTTAGATATCATGTCCTCTCCTCCAGGACATGGAGTGTTTTCCACAGCGTCCATATAGGTCAGAGCTGGAGGCATTCAAGGTCTTAGGGCCAAGGTGGCTCTTCACCACAAGGCTATGTTGCCATGGACCACCCCAGCCGGGTATGGGGGTCCCTCGGATGTGGGTTCTCAAGGTCAGCTGGATAAAGATTCGGTGGTGACAAACAGAACAAACACAGAGGCAGTTTGAATCTTGAGTGTATTTTGCAGCTCTCAAGCAAGGGCTTTTATGCAAACAGGTACTACAACAGTGAAAACAGACATTGTAATAATCACAAAACACAAAATCATTCAAGTATTACAACTTCAAAAAGGTATATTCAATGGAGCAGCCAGGTAGAACAGATATGATTATGATTATTTGATCCAAACACAAGCTAATGAATCTTCATGATCAGTTACTATTTAATCTCTAGTTCCTGTTCTTCTGTAATTCTTCAAAGCATAAATTTAAACTGTTTTAATTCTTCCTATTTAAAGCTTTCTTTTTTTTTGAAAGAACTTCTTTTTTTTTTTTTTTTTTTTTAAGATTTATTTATTGCTGGGTGGTGGTGGCGCACGCCTTTAATCCCAGCACTTGGGAGGCAGAAGCAGGTGGATTTCTGAGTTCGAGGCCAGCCTGGTCTACAGAGTGAGTTCCGGGACAGCCAGGCTAAACAGAGAAACCCTGTCTCGAAAAAGAAAAATAAAGATTTATTTATTTATTATATGTAAGTACACTGTAGCTGTCTTCAGACACTCCAGAAGAAGGAGTCGGATCTCATTACAGATGATTGTGAGCCACCATGTAGTTGTTGGGATATGAACTCAGGACCTTCAGAAGAGCAGTCAGTGCTCTTAACCTCTGAGCCATCTCACCAGCCCTATTTAAAGCTTTCTTATACAAGATACCAAAACCTACCTTTGATAACACACATGCAGCCATATTAAATATTATTGTTGGGAAGGTTATATTTATCATTATCTTATGCATAACTTATAAAGTAAAGCACTGATTTTCCCAGAGATGAGGTCATGGTTAGTGACTCCATGTCAAGGGATGGTGTTGTACCCACCCATTATTCTTGCTTAAGACTTTGACCTGGGCTATCAGGAACATCTTGTATATAGGAACAGGAACAGGAAACATCAAACAGTAAAGTTGCCAAGAGAACTACGACTCAGTGATTTTTCTCAGGCGAAGAGTTCCACACCGGTTCCAGGAGGTCTCCCCCTTTTGAGGTCAATCGCCTCTGTCTGTGGAACTTGTCACACAGATCCTACTGGAAGTGGTGTGAGATCTCTCCCTTTTTTATATTTTAATTGAAGCTCGTAAATATCTCTTTTGGCTGTAGAAATAAGAGAAAAGACTAGTCAGAAAATAAGTGGAAGAATGAGGAGAAAAAGAAGAATTATTCCTGTAGCCACAGCAATGACAATGATCCAATATAGCCAACCAGCAGGGTTTAATGACCGTAAACCAGAGCTGATAGATTGAGCCAAATCGTCTATGCTAGTAGATTAACATGTGCTTTGCTCACAGCGGAGATTTGGGCCTGTAATTGAGCCATATCATGAGTAATATGATTGTCTTTCCAAATTTCCAACAAGTGATTTTTAGTAAAGTTCCAATTTTGGCTCTCATTATAAGGTAATGGCGTTACACATATGTACCAAAAGCTGGGATGGCACTTGGTAGAAAGCTGAACTTTAATATTTTCTATCTCTTGCCCTAATGCTAAAACTACATCCTCTAAAGCATCAAGTTTTACTTCTAATTTTTTATCTATAATCTGCTGTCTTGCAAGTGTTAATGAAACATTTTTATTTAAGTCATTAACAAAATATGCAGTCCTCATCTCTGAAACTAGCGCAACTGTTGAAACTTCATGTGAGGTAAGAATGGCTATCAAAGCACTAGCACCTAAAACGAAAGCTATAACAAAACGTTTTGCTCTAATTAGCTCATCAGCTCTTTTAAGTGTTTGTAATACTACATTATCAAACCAAACAGCATCTTTTAAATCTACAGGAAGCATAACATAAGAAGGCCTTTGTAATAGTAAAATAATTGAATATCTTTTAATTAAGATAGGATCGACACAATTAGTTACAATACATTTAGAACAGCTGACCTGATAAGATCGTTCTACCCTAATAATTTTCAAATCTGAAGCCCGTTTGGCAAGTATACTTTTAGATTCCCTAGGCTTTTTTTTAAGAAAAACCATATTAGATGCAGCAAAAACTCTAAATAATTCTGGAAAAACATTAGAATCATTATGTGAAGGAGAATGGCTAACATAAATAGATTCTACCCATCCTGCAGTATACCATCTATTAATAGGCTCATTTATAAATGTATCAAGTTTATACCCATAATAAAGCAATAACTGACTAGTTAAATATTTTCTATAATTATGAAATGGTGTAACTATAGAATAATCATAAATTTTTTCTTGAGATTTCCATAGCTCATACACTGAAGTCCAAGAACCAAACCCACATTTAAGCCACCTTGGACTTTCATCTTGAAGTAAAGATGCCCACATTTTATCACTGTCCCGGTACTCGTGTAGACATTCTTTCAGAGGCATAGTTTCTTTTGGCTGTATGAAAGTTTCACTATAATTATGGTACCCCAAAATCATTATTGAGAGGTCCCACATTAACCTTCTAAGATGTGGGGACTTTGTATCTGGAACTGATCTATCCAGAGCATCAGAAAGAAAAGTTCTATAACTGATAGGAAGGCAACCCATGGAGGGTATTCCCTTTAAAGCAGCACAAATTGGACCAGAATCTGACATGCCCTCATACTTAATTTCAGGGGAGATCAGATGGAAGGAAAATTCTGCATGTCCCCCTAACATCTCAGTATTATTAGTCATGATCCGAATGTTCACATTATCTCCCCATCCCACTGGATGAAGAAGTGGAGGTTGTGGAACATACACCCAAAACGAGGTTGCAGAGAGGCACTGTGTACCTGCATAGCAACCACAGCAAGCATTTCCAGAAACATATTCTCTGCTGCCAAACTCTTCTTTGAGGTTTTAACACCTCTACCTTTTAACATGTCTCAATACTGCCAGGAACACCCCTCTGTTTTTGGACTGTGAATGCCCCATGATTCTTACCTTCTCGTCGTCTTAACTCAATGGGTCTCTATCGAGGAGTCTGCAGCACTCTGACGAGGTCCTATCCTTTACCTGGAAAAGTGGTTTGAAAAAAGAGAAAAGAGAGAGAAAGCTTACCTGCTTCGAGCCCCACGTTGATGTGCCAGCTGCCACGGACCACCCCAGCCAGGTATGGGGGTCCCTCGGATGTGGGTTCTTGAGGCCAGGTGGGTAAATATTCAGGTGGGTAACAAACAGAAACAAACACTGAGGCAGTTTAAATCTGAGTGTATTTTGCAGCGCTCAAGCAAGGGTTTTTATGCATAGAGAGACAGGTACTACAACAGTGAAAACAGACATTGTAATAATCACAAAACACAAAATCATTCAAGTATTACAACTTCAAAAAGGTATATTCAATGGAGCAGCCAGGTAGAACGGATATGGTTATGATTATTTGATCCAAACACAAGCTAATGAATTTTTATGATCAGTTACTATTTAACCTCTAGCTCCTGTTCTTTTGTAACTCTTCAAAGCACAAATTTAAACTGTTTTAATTCTTCTTATTTAAAACTTTCTTATACAAGATACCAAAACCTACCTTTGATAACACACATGCAGCCATATTAAATATTATTGTTGGGAAGGTTATATTTATCATTATTATCTTATGCATGACCTATAAAGTAAAGCACTGGTTTTCCCAGAGATGAGGTCATGGTTAGTGACTCCATGTCAAGGGATGGTGTTGTACCCACCCATTATTCTTGCTTAAGACTTTGGCCTAGGCTATCAGGAACATCTTGTATATAGGAACAGGAATAGGAAACATCAAACAGTAAAGTTGCCAAGAGAACTACGACTCAGTGATTTTTCTCCAGTGAAGAGTTCCACAACCGGTTCCAGGAGGTCTCCCCCTTTTGAGGTCAATTGCCTCCGTCTGTGGAACTTGTCACGCAGATCCTACTGGAGGTGGTGTCGCACTATGTAGTTTCCAAGTCCAGACATCTGGATTTTAGGGTCTATAATGGAAACTCAGTCAGGGTCATGGCCTCTCTTGGGAAGAGCCTCCAGTATTTTGTAACAGGACTTTCTCTTAGAGGTCAGTGTGTTGAGGTGACATGGGACAAAATGTCCAGGCTTCTGCTGCCAGATGCTGGGATTGCTGTGACCCATGGCTTTCTCCCAAACCAAATCATCCACCCTGGAGTTACCACAAACCCTTTTCAAGGGGTGTGAGTTACCAGAAAGATCAGTGTGTCCTTGGCACTGGTCTTTGAGAACCCATCTAGCCCCTCTCCAGCTTCATCAGACTGGAGGGTGGAGGAAGATTATTTTTCACTTGAGTAACTAAGTCATCCTTAGGAGGAATAGTTTCACTATGACTTTATTCATGTATTCACAGAGAAAGTGCCCTTCTCCTGGAGACATCGTGAGTTGTGTGTGCAGTAGAGATCTTGAAAGTGGACCTGACTTAAGAAGCCCTCTCAATACACATTTGCATGCTGTCTGACAACTCAGAAACTTCTCAGTTCTAAACATCTCTTTTTTAGATATGTAAACACCCCTGTCAGATATATAGCTCTGCACCATACACACTGCCACAGCTTTGTCTGCCTCCCACCCTCTCTAACCTCCTGTGCATGGTAGAATCAGAAGGCATCTGTTGGTTTCATCTCACATCGAATGGCTTCCTGAGTGTCTTCCCAGTTCTCCTAGCAGCCCACACTCACGGTCAAGCTGCTGAAGCCCTGCTTTGCTTATCTCCCTGTCCTCTCATCCTGGCCATGCTTTCCCGCACAGCACTCACTCATTTCAGGGTCACGTTCACCTATATCTTACTTTTGCCGTATCACTAACGCTGGAGACTCTGTGTGATGTTCTCCTTCATCTCTATCTATTTTCTCTATGAGAAAAAAAAAATCGAAGCAGCCTTTCCCTCCTGCTTTGGGCTCCTCTTCTGACAGAGTGCAAACAGTCTTTTTGAATTGACCTATTTTGAATTCCTGCCAAATTCTTTACCAGCTTCTTTTCCATCGTGCCAATGTTCTCTTTAGAGGCAACTTATAAACCACATTTTCAAATTCACATCTTCCTGGGGAACCACCAAACATGCCAACCTAGGACCTTCTAGTTCTGACCCAAGAATCTATATTCGGATACACTTACCATGCACTTCTGGTCTTGAACATCTATCTGTTCAGCAGTGTACAGTGACCAATACATCTCTGTTTGCAATTTGTAGACAAAACCCTCTACTGCTCCCCAGCCTTCACTGAAAAGCAGAGAAGTTCCTTCCAACATATATACTGCAAATGATCCTAGCAATGTTAGCTGCTAGCAATGTTAGCAGTTCTGGAACTTCCAACATCTGGATGCCTGACAGGCTCTGCTCAGAGCCCTGATTCAAAAATACACAGGGAAGGATCTTCTTCCTCGTGGAAGAAGCCGCTAAGCCAAGGGGCCCTGGGTAAGGTGTGCCTAATGGTGGGGTTTCAGAACACACAAGAAGTCAGTGAGAATGGAGCTGGAAGGATGGGTAGAATGAACTCAGAGTAGGGAGAGAGAGTGGGGAGCGATGGTGCGGGGGGGGGGGGGGGGGGGGAGCGACTTGAGCAGCCTCTAAAGCCACCACGAAGGCTTGGGTGCTGCTCGTGAGTGAAGCTGCCTCCTCATCTGGGACCTGACACTCAGTGTTATCCCTGCTTCAAGTCTTCGCCGTTGCCTATTACAGTCCTCCTTGGAAGGAATGGTTAAGAGCAAAGGAGGAAACTCAAAAGCCACTGAGGAATTCTAAAGATCTGGAGGATGGTGTCTGTGAGCAGGTGGAACCAGTCAGAGGCAGACAAGTGTTTGCTTTCTGCATCCTCTTCTTGAAATGACTACAACTGTAATATGTATGGAGGACCACGTGACTTTTCATAATCCATAGCCACTGTGCCTTTTCATCAGGATAAGTATACTTACCTCTTCTAACATTTATCGTGTCTTTTGTGTTAAAAAAAAAAAAATTCGAAATCCTCCCCGCTAGCTTTTGAGACGTACTCAGCCTATCGTATGCCTTTTCCCTTGGCCATCTCTGAAATGTATATATGTTGGGTTATATTAAAATTGTTTTAAACTCAGCCAGTCATGGTGGCTCACGCCTTAAATCCCAGCACTTGGGTGGCAGAAGCAGGGAGAGCGCTGTGAGTTTGAGGGCAGCTGGGTCTACAAAGAGAATTCCAGGATTGCCAGAGCTGTTACACAGAGAAACTGTCTCAAAAAAACAAAACAAAACTAACTAACTAAATGAATAAATAAACAAATAAATAAATAAAATGTTTGTTTTATATTCATGTTTAATACTTTTCACTTTAGGAATTTATTCTGCATAATTGTTGTATCATGGCAATATTGATTTAGCCCCTCCACATTAGTGTGGAATGTACAGAAAATGTTCACTAATAAGCTCATTACTCAGTGATAACTGCTCAGTCATTTTATTGTATAAAATTTTAGTCATTTTATTGTATAAAAATCCAAATCTCAGGTTCCATGAAAGGGCAACACAGAGACAGACAGAGAGAGGGAGAGACAGACAGACAAAAATTTAAAGTGTCAGTCCAAGACAAACAAACAAAAACAACAACAACCATTAAAAAACAAACAAACAAACAAAAACCCGCAACAGCCTGAGGCAAGTGTTGTCTGCAGGAACAGCTCTGAAAGCC
>JADRCD010162782.1:0-12818 GCA_019843815.1 Montemys delectorum
TATATATGTATAAAATGGCCATCAATTTGATAAGAGACCAGGAGCAAATTCTAAGCAAGAACGTAAGAGAGGAGGTACAGGGAGGAAAGAGAAGAGGAAAACTTATATTAACTAATTAATTAATAGATTATACTCTAAAATTTAAAACTCTATTGACATACATTAATTCAGCATTTTAAAATACACGTAAAATACAATCTAAGATATTGTTTAGTACATTATTATTCATTTAAAACTCTTAATGTATATGTGTAAATTGATTCTATCTAACAAAAAATTACTGAAACCCATTCTTATCCCAGCAAATGGTAATGCCAATGTTCCAGTTTCTTAGAACAAGCAATTACAAAAGAAAACAAACAAAATTTACAGCCAAAGCACTTCAGAATTGTTGCTGATTATTTCTATGTCTTCCTCTCTCTTCCACATCCATGCTTTATCAACTGTGACTTTATCCATGGCGTGCGTACCTACGCCGGCCTCCACTCTAACTTTGGCTTCTCTGATAAAGCTATTCTCACCCCCTCTCTTAACGATTGGAATAACCCCCTCAATTGTCCTTCATTCTGATGAGCTTGCGCTCTGATCACAATACTCCTTCCATCTTAGCTCCACAGCCACAGACAGGATTGATTGAATTAGAGAACTGCACCAGCCTGAAAATAAGAATATTATGTTTTCAATCTAAGGAGTAAGTCACTCTTCAAGAGACAGTATCTAGGCTAGACCACAGTAGTTTCAATGTATTGATGCAGGATAGGCTAAGACTATTTCCACAGAAACACTAGAAATAAGATTCTGTGTGGTAACTACTAAAATACTAAATTAATTAGAATTTGACTTAAGCAAGAGAACCTGCCTTCCCTGCACTTCGCAGTCCCAGGGAATCCTTTATACCTTTCGGCTTCAAATTGTCATTTGAAAGGTGGTGTTTTGTTTTGTTTTCTATTCAAGGCCACACATATGGAACAGCTATTTGTAAAGACACAATAAGGCTGTACTGCATGCTACTACAGTCCAGACTCTAATATTCTTAGAACAGGTCATGTTCAAGTCATGTTTAAGTACGCTTCGTTTACCTGATAGGCTCTTCAGCTCTTCAAGGAAAAGGCTACCAAATCCTGTATAGGATATTACCCACAATCTTTTTTTCTTTTTCATTATTTCTTTTTATATTATTAAATATTTTCTTTATTTACATTTCAAATGTTATCCCCTTTCCTGGTTTCCCCTCTGAAAACGCCCTATTCCACACCCCTTCCCCTGCTTCTATGAAGGTTCCTCCCCGACCCATCCACCCACTCCCACTTCCCCATCATCCTGGCTTTCCCCTACACTGGGGCATCGAGCCTTCACAGGACCAAGGGCCGCTCCTCCCATTGATGTCCAACGAGGCCATCCTCTGCTACATATGTGGCTCCACCTCACACTAGTCAAAATGGCTAAGATCAAAAACTCAGGTGGCAGCAGATGCTGGAGAGGATGTGAAGAGGAACACTCCTCCATTGCTTGTGGGATTGCAAGAAGGTACAACCACTCTGGAAATCATTTTGGCGATTCCTCAGAAAATTGGACATAATACTAACTGAGGACCCAACTATACCACTCTTGGACATATACCCAAAAGGTGCTCCAACATCTAACAAGGACACATGCTCCACTATGTTCATAGCAGCCTTATTTATAATAGCCAGGGGCAGGAAACAACCCAGATGTCCTGCAACAGAGGAATGGATACAGAAAGTGTGGTACATCTACACAATGAGATACTACTCAGCTATTAAAAACAATGAATTCATGAAATTCTTAGGCAAATGGATGGAACTAGAAAATATCATCCTGAGGGAGGTAACCTAATCACAAAAGAACACACATGGTATGCACTCACCGATAAGTGGATATACCCACAATCTTTTAGCATTGAAAATATTTCATGGAAACTCTTCTGTGTGTCTCGCTCACTCACTCACTAGCAGGTCAATGGGAGAGAAAATATTTTTAGAAAACATAGATTCTGTCTTCTCAGCCATCCTCTATACTTTTCAGAAAAGAAGAAATAGCATACGTCCTAAGAACCCCTTAGGGTTATACATGCAAACACACACACACGTGTATGTGTATATATATATATATATATATATATATATATATATATATATATATGTATATATGTATGTATATGTATATATACATATATATGTGTATATATGTTATATATAAGTATATATATATTAGATATATAAACATACACTCACACACTCATGTCTATTGTATATAATTATAGCACACACACATACATATATATATTAGATATATAAACATACACACACACTCACATGCATTGTATATAAATATAGCACATACACATATATATATATAAGATATATGCACTCATATACATTATACATAATTAGAGATAAATATGATAGAATTCCTTGAGGCTTTATCAAGCATCTCTGGTTTTCTTTGTCTCTCCCATTACAAATAGTGCTATAATGAACAACCTTGTGCACATATTTGATCACACAGAAGCTGTATTTATAATATGAATCCCTTAAAATCAATACAATTTATTATCATGGTTGCAAATATTATAGTGAACAATCTTGAGAATACTGTTTATGAACATGTATATTAGGTACAGTTTGGGTATAAAAGAGCTGGTAATTATTTTCAATTTTTGAACTTGAAAATCCCTTTTAACTCAGCAGATTTCATTTTTAGAATTTATTCTCAATAAGATGGTGGCACAAAACTTTGTGCCACGTGGTTCATTTGGGATGTTGTTTGCAATATTAATTAACCACAAATAAACTAAACTGCTATGCAGATGTAATTAAACAAATAGTGGTTGAATGATAAATTTGTTTCGTCAACTATTTACAAAGTTGACACTTTTATTCACTGACATAGAAAACACTATTTTTTAGAGAAAATAAAAGAAGCAAAGCCAGGAGCATTGATTTGTGTCAGTAGTTACAACTACTGGAGAAACTGAGGCAAGATCCTTGCATCAGGAGGATTGAGTCACCCTGATAAACACGGAGAGAGACTGTGGATGTGGGCAAGTAGCTGTTCACCTAGTGCCAGAATACCGATTCTTCTCCTTTGTGTTACTTTTTAATGTATGTAGGTGGGGTTGTACATTGCTGTGCATGTGTGTATGCATGAATGTATGTGTCTGTATGCCGGTGTCATGTGTGCATGCCACGGTACATATATAGAGTTTAGAAGATAACTTACAGACTCTTGCTGTTCATTATAGTAGCCAGGAGTGGAATTGAGGTTTTCAGGTTGGGGCAACAAATGCCTTGACCTCATGAGCCACAGCACAGGGTCTTTTTGTACCTTCCTTCTTCCTCCTGCTTCCTCCCTTCTCCCCTCCCTCTCTCCCTTCCTTCCTTCCTTTTTTCCTTCTTCCAGGACTGCCTTACCTTCTTACCTTCTTTCTCTATTTCCTTCCTTTCTACCTTCCTGCCTCTCTCTGTGTGTCTCTGTGTCTCTCTCTATCTCTCGTTCTCTCTCTCTGTCTGTCTCTGTCTGTCTCTCTATCTGTATCTGTCTGTCCCTCTCTCTGTCTTTGTCTCTGTCTCTGTCTCTGTCTCTCTCTCTCTCTCTTTCTCTCTCTCTCTCTCTCTCTCTCTCTCTCTCTCTCTCTCTCTCTCTCTCTTTCTCTTTCTCTCTGTCTCTCTCTCTCTTTCTTTTAACACAGGTCCTAGATGTGCATCCAAGGCTAGCACAGAACTACAGAACTCACAGTCCTCCCCCTTAACCTCCCAACATCTAAGGCTGCAGAGAAATGTGGTCGCGCTGGCTAGTTTAAGTCTACTTGTCACAAGCTAGAGTCATTGGAATGAGAAAATCTGTTAAGAAAATACCCCCACCAGATTGGCCTGTGGGCAAACCTGGGGAACATTTTTTTTTTAATTGAGTTATGATTGATGTGGAAAGGCCCAAATCTTTGGACTGAATCCAGAGTACTGTAAGAAAGCAAACTGAGGAAGCAGTGAGGAGCCAGTCGGTATGCCAAACCCTCCGTGGCCTCCACTTGAGTTTCTGCTTGAAGTTCTGCCCTAATTTCCTTTGTTGGTGGACTGAGACGTGAGAGTTGTAAGGAGAAATATCTGAGGAGTGCATTTTTGTTGTTGTTGTTTCTGTTTTGTTTATTTTACTTTTGTTTTTTGAGACAGGGTTTCACTATATCTCTGACTTTCCTGGAACTCACAATGTAGACCAGGCTGGACTTGAACACGTAGAATGCTGCCTGCGTCTACCTCTGGAGTGCTAAAATTAAAAGTGTGAGCCATCAGCTTTAGTTGTCAGATGAGATAAACCATTTCCTCCCTAAATTGCTTTGGTCATGGTGTTTTATCACAGCAATAGGAACTCTGAGTAAGACAGTAACTAATCATGCTTAGCAATGTGTTTAGGGACTATGGATGATAAATGAGTGCTTTACAGTTCTCTCTATTGATTATATTTTTCTATGAATGACACTGAATTTTCTTAACTAACTGGCAAGTATGAGAAATAATTAAGTATTTCAAACATAAAAATCTATTTTCCTAGAATTATCTTTTGGAAATTAAGTGCATCTACAATAAATCACATTTAATTGCGTCTTAGTGTTCTATTCCTGTTAAGAGACACCATGTCAAAGGCAACTCTTATAAGTGTCAGCATTTAATTGGGGGCTTGCCTGAAGTTTCCGAGGGTTAGTTTGTTATGTTAATGAGAAGCAGACAGGCATTGTACTGGTACAGTAGCCAAGAGCGTTATAACATCATCTATACGTGGCAGAAAGAGACAGAAAAGGAGCCTGGGATGGGCTTTTAAACCACAAAGGCCCCCACTCAGCACCACACTTGCTCCAACAAGGACATACATACCTACCCCACCCACAGCACACCTCCTCATCCTTCCCAAACTGCTCATCAACTGGGGACTAAGCAAGCAAATATACAACCACACCCCCGCCCCGATTTTCTTTTAGTTTTCTTCCAAATTTTACTTAATCTTGTCGTATTGACCAGATAACTTTGTTCCACTTAAATGGTTTTGTCTTTACATGTTTGTTTTGGGTTGGTTTTCTCTGTTTTGAGACAGGATCCTTTGTAGCCCTGTCTACCCAAGAGGTCATTCTGTATATCAGGCTGGTCTTCCAACTTGTGTCCATCTGCCTCTGCCTCCTCAGGGTCAAGGTGACAAGTGTGAGTCAGTCCCATGTAAGCATCTTAAATTAGTAGAGTTTATCACTGTAAAAGCACACACAGAAGCACATATCAACCGATATCAAGAGTCAGTTTTGGCATCCTAAGTATTGCTGAACATATAACTTATAGTGTAATTTGTTTCCACTGGCAACCAGTTGTTTTTAATGATTATACAGATAAATATCTTCACAAGTAAAAGATTATTAAATTTATAACCATTAGCTATCATAGCTTTACTCAGAATAAAAAAAGAAAACTCCTTCCGCTGCTAAGTAAATCAAGTTCATTGATAAAATCAGATCTCTTGCTCTCTTGCTTTCCTGCTACTGTCTGAAAAAGTTTTGGCCCCATTTTTTTTTTAAAAAAAAGTAATTAAATTGAGCAATCTAGCATATTGCAACTTAAACCTGCCTATTTGTACAACATTGCTAAGAATTTGTATGTTTTGAATAATGTAAACGCAAAGCACTGCAAATTAACTTCTGCGTGGATTAAGTAAAGCAAGCGTCAAGTCTACATTCTGATTCTTTCTCTACCCTCCTGTCCAAGGGACTATTTAAAGCAGCTGCCTAAACTGTGCATCATTCTGTAAGTAAAGCCCAATGTCATACAATTTAACAAGGTGGTAGATATTTATAATAAATAATCCTAACTCAATTCAACAATCATTCTGTTTTTCTTGAGCCATATAACAATATTCTTGTAACATAATGCCTTACCATATCAACTAACCAGCAGAGTTGAAATATGGTCCCACGGGAAACCGACCAAATTTAGTGTGAAATTGAATACAACAGGCAAGGCCACTCCTTGAGCTGAGCATTTTGAGGCCATTGTGATCCGTGACAGAAGGCGACAGGGAGAACCTTTCTCCCTTCCAAAATTGTTACACTCCCACCAACAAGCAAAGTAACTAAGTTTTAAACATATGTAAATGGGAGTACCCTTGACACCAGGAAATCACAAACTGTCCACTCACTTAACAACGAAGCTTTACAAAGCTCTCTTTAGGCAGTGCATCAGCACTTGATAAACACGGTTATCCACAGTGTCTGAGGAGGATTAAAATTAGTTGTGTTACTCAACCCCTCTTTGTTTCTTTTTCCTTTCTTCAACAAAAATAGTTTCTTCCCTCCAAAGATGTCCTCTGAGTTTTCCACTGATGTTCTTTATCATTAGTCATTCAAATTTCAAAGATGACACATTTACTTTAGCACCCATTTTCACTTTTGAATTACAGAATAGTGAGGAGAAAACGAGGAAAGGGATGGGGAGAAAGGGAAAGAGGATTGGAGCAGGGAAGTGTGGAGGGGAGAAATTCAGAAAGGAAGGCAGGAAGGCAGGGAGCCCAGTGAAGCCATACCTGTTCATTTCAGAGAAAAAGATGGCTTACAGTCAACATGTTGTATCAACAGTATCAAAGGTGGTCAGGAAGCCTGCCTCAATTACTACGTAATGTCAGTTGTTTAAAAATAATCAACAGACATAATCCTGACGTAGTGTTGTTCATATCAAATCAAAATTAGGAAAGTCCTTTGGATGCTTTTTAACTCGATGTCTGTTTTCCCTTTTTACAGTGGAAATTGTGTATCTGTGTCCTGAGACAGACAAATGTCCAGAATCCCCCCTATGTTTTATGTGAATCAGCTTTCCCATTGATCAGAATGATTATGCTTCTACCCGAGAACTGGCTTTAATTATTTTTAATTTCCCAGGGACCCAACCACCAATCAAGGACTATACAGGGTGGGACTGAATGTTCTGGCAGCATATGTATAGTAGAGGATCACAAATTCGATCATCAATAGGAGAAAAGGACCTTGGCCTTGTGAAGGTTTTGTGCCCCAGTGTAGTAGAATGCCAGGGCCAATAAGTGGGAGAGGGTGAGGTGGCAGGCATGGGGAGGGGGGAGGCAAAAGGGATTTGTTCTTGTTGTTTTTGTTTGTTTGTTTGTTTGTTTGTTTGTTGGAGGGGAACCTGGGAAAGGAAAAATTTACATGTAAATAAAGAAAATAATCTAATAAAAAAAAGAAAAAGAAATAAATTCTTTAAAATTTCTAATAGTAACAAGTTACTGGTAGTAATTAGTTAAAGGTTCACAGCAAAATGTTTGATGATATTGTAAGAGATTAAGCTATTGATTTTTAAATTCCTGCAAATTCATAGGAAGTTTTAAGACCTTGTTTTCCAAAATACCCTCCTACAGGGTAGAGGGGAAAAAAACTTACAAAGTTATGCTTTTAATGTTCAGCAATTGTTCCTAGTTGATGCCTATGGAATAACTCTCCCTTAAGTACTATGTAGAGAGACTTAAATGTGTTATACCTAAGTATGTATGCATGAGTATAAAATCAGGAATTTCTTCCACATAAAAGCGTGTATTCTTTTTAAAAAAGGAGAGGAAATCCAGACCTTGTTTTTCACTCCTACTTATGAAGAGCTCTGTTTGTCCAAATGACTGCCCTCTAGTGGAAACCGAGCAATCTACAACTAAAACTTTTTTGCACGCAGTCTCAGTAGCCTCTCTCTGAACAAGTTATTTTTCCAGGTAAAGTATTACGTCCAGTGTAAAATCAGTAAGCTTTTTATAGATCAAAATAACCTGTTCTTTGCATCATTAAAAATACACTGTTTCTATTTAATAAGCATTTGGTTTTGACAAAATTGTACTTTCCCTATTGAAAAGTTTTATTTATTTATTTATTTATTTATTTACACTGCATATTTTATCCTCTGCTCCCCCCGTCCACCCTCCTACTGTTTCACATCCTATACCTCCTCCCCACCCCCATCTGACCTCTAAACTCCCTGGGGCCTCCAGTCTCTTTAGGGTTAGGTGCATCATCTCTAACTGTACACAGACATGCTACTGTATGTGTGTTGGGGGCCTCAAATCAGCTGGTGTATGCTGCCTGTTTGGTGTTCCAGTGTTTGAGAGATCTCAGGGGTCCAGATTAATTGAGACTGATGGTCCTCCTACAGGATCACCCTCCTCCTCAGCTTCTTTCAGTCTCTCCCTAACTCAACAACAGGGGTCAGCTGCTTCTGTCCATTGGTTGGGTGCAAATATCTGCATCTGACTCTTTCAGCTGCTTGTTGGGTCTTGCGAGTGCAGTCATGATAGGTCCCTTTTTGTGAGTGTTCCATAGCCTCAGTAATAGTGTCAGGCCTTGGGACCTCCCTTTGAGCTGGATCCCACTTTGGGCCTGTCGCTGGACCTTCTTTTCCTCAGGCTCCTCTCCATTTCCATCCCTGTAATTCTTTCAGACAGGAACAACTATGGGTCAGAGTTGTGACTGTGGCATGGCCCCCCTCTCCCTCATTTGATGCCCTGTCTTTCTGCTGGAGGTGGGCTCTACAAGTTCCCTCTCCCTGCTCTCCTTGCTATTCCTTTGAGACAATAAGAGTCTCTCACCTCCCAGTTCTCTGGTGCATTCTGGAGGGTCCCCTCAACCTCCTATCTAACAAGGTTGCCTATTTTCATTTTTTCTGCTAGCCCTCAGGGCTTCAGTCCTTTTTCCTTATTTTAAGAGATAAAAATCTCCTTAGGTCATATTCATTTCTCTTTTCGTATGTAACTAAATGACTATTAAAGTTTTCAAGCTGTCAAAACTTTGAATACCTGTTCTGAAACCCCAGCTCGGAAGGTATACTGCAAAAACACTTTAAACTCTATCCATCCATTGTGCTGATATATTAAAGAATAATCTCTCATTTCCTCAAAAATAGTATAGGTTCTTTATGCAGATTCTGTGGCTCCCATCTATGTATTAGTTAATGATATTTCTCGGCCACATATATAAAGTGTTTTGAGACAATTTTTCCCTTGCAAGCAGAAATCCTATTAAACAAGAAAAGCATTTGCTTGTTTAGGGACCTCAGTTTCACCTTGTCCCCTGACACAGTGTTTAAAAATTCAGCAAATAGGGTCACTAAGTTTCACCCTTCGGACACAGATGACAATCTAATTTCTCTTTGGGCATGTGGGTGCGTTCCAGAGAAGTTGTGAGGGATTCAGTTGTCATACTCACGTATTCTGAGAGAAAATGCCAAGAGGACTTTCCTTTTGAATGTAAAAAGCTTTTATCCTGTAGAGTGATCTCAATGCGGCCACCTGAGTTCATACACTCGCTGACATCATTTCTTTAATTACCGGTCACTGAGAAGCCTGAGGCGTAAAATTGTTGTCAAGTGTACCTGGATAAAATTCCCTGGCAATTCACACAAGAACAAATCCAACTGGCCAGTTCGTTGTTGTTGTGGTTGTTGCTGTTGTTTGGGTCTTTAAATATTTATTTATTTATATTTTATGTATTTTTATGTACGTGAGTACACTGTGGCTGTCTTCAGACACACCAGAAGAGAGCATCAGATCCCCATTACAGATGATTGGGAGCCACCACGTGGTTGCTGAGAACTGAACTCAGGACCTCTGGAAAAGCAGTCAGTGCTCTTACCCACTGAGCCATCTCCCCAGCTCCCCAGCTGATCCGTTTTAATTGTGGGCTCCAAGGGAACTACAGAGATGTTTGGTTGGCCAATAGTATGCCCTTATGGGCTGTTTGTACAATGAATACATCAACCAATTCTGAAAACAGTAGCTGTCCTTTTACACTTTAGTTGAAGTTACAGGCTTGACTTGGTTATAAAGAACTTATACTGCATTCATTTTTCACTAATAAACAGAATCTCATGGCAGTCAAGGGTTTTTTTTTTCCCCTGAGGCTAGATAGCTAAGCACAGTTTCTCCTTTTTTCTTTTATTGATAAAAATTACTGTATTTTGCTATTTTAAGCCACAGGATCAGAATTCCATTCATCCTCTGATGCCAAAAAAAGACAAGTCGGGCAGTGGTGGTTCACACCTTTAATCCCAGCACTTGGGAGACAGAGACAGGTGGATTTCTGAGTTCAAGACCAGCCTGGTCTGCAGAGTGAGTTCCAGGACAGCCAGGGCTATATAGAGAAACTCTGTCTCAAAAACAAAACAACAACGACAAAAAAAAGTTTGTCAAAAGAAGATGAGCTAGACTGTTCTGATGCTGTTGAAATGAATAAATGTGGCAAGAACAGACTGGTACAAAGGGAAACTCACTATTTTCTTATGCATAGCAGGACAAACTCTTACCTGTCCCTTCATTGGGACTGTATTTTGAAAAATATATTTTTTTGCCAAGCCACCTATAAATGCTTTCAACTGAATCTTAGATCAAGTCTCTTACATTGAAGCCATATGAACGTAAAATTTAACTCTACCTAAACTAAATTAAATAGACATGACTCATGTTCCAGTCATGTATGTTAGTATTTTTGGACTTTTGTAAAGTAAAATACCTTATGATGATAATTTGGGTATAAATACCTTCAGTAGAAGTATTCACAGATTCACAATCACTAAGTAGAAAAATCATTAATTTAGTTCTAAGCACCTTAATATACATCAGAATTTAAGGGCCTACTTTATTGAGTATATAATTTTTAGAATGTTGGACTTGGAAGGTTTTTTAAATTACCGTTTATAGACTCAAGGAAATTATAGCTAAAGGAATGAGTGTTGGTTTCACACAGGATATAGAGCTCAAAATAGCATTTCTAAGGAGAAGAGTCAAAATATCGGCAGCTGATAGTATTTGCTATAAATTAGGACTTGTGATATTAAGAATATAATTTTATATTAAATGTAATTTATAAAGTTTACAGTATTAAACATTGACTTTTTCTGTTATGAGAAAATAAATTAATAAATATGTCCAATTTCTTTCTTGTCCCAGAAGGACAATAGGTCTCTTAGGCTCTTCTGCCTAGAATTTAATTAGCTGACATCTATGACTGTCATGTACAGACTGCGTTACGATAATGCCTGCAGAGGTCTTGTGTGCTGACTAAGAATACAGGTTCTGAAATACAATTGCTGGACTGAAGAATCCCACTCCACAGTTTAAAAGTTATGTATCTTACAATATCATAATAAGCCTAATTCATAATGTCTTATAAATATGTAAAAGGTAACTTTTAAAATTCCCCACAAAGCAAAAGCACTCAGTAACTTGTAGATATTGCTAACATTCACAAATGCTGAGATTTTTCAGATGGGGAAGTTGAAAAATAGTAAATGTCTTCACATTGTCAGCTGCCAAAGATGTGAAAAAGTCACAATTTAGATCCAGCAATTCTGTAATTCCTTCTTCAAACACTAAGCTGCACCACGTCATCATAAATCACCAATAATGATCTTTTAACTAGTGACTCTGGAGCCATCCAAAGTCAAGGTTAGGGGTTAGGAGTTTTGATCCTGACGCTGAGGTTAGAATAGAACGAAGTATTATTGATGACATCAGAATACTCTTCTGTAAGGTTAAGCCCATTCTCCGAGTGTAACACAAACCACTGCTGAAATCCAATTTACAATCTTTAGTGTGTAGGTTCCAACCAAAAGTATCTGTCAATCTGTAAAAATCTTGGCAGGAATTGTCTATCGTTGTAGCAGAAATATTTAAAAACTGAATCCACCCCACAAACTCCCTTTCCCGCCTGGCCGCGTTCTTAAGCCGGTACCATCCAGCATCACCATGTCCTGGTGGGCTCTTGTTGTTCTCTCGCAGCTATTTGTAACATCTTGCTCACATGCAATGCCTTACACACACCTGCAATCATTCATCTAGCTAGCGCCTAGGACCCGGTAGGTAAAGCATGACTCTTAAGGCTTAATTATCTTATCAGGTTTATATGTAAGATCACAATTTACAAGATGCCAATACAATAATTTCAGAACTGAAAAATAAAGACAATATTCTAACCCAATTAATCTATTTTGTAAAAACCTTTACTTGGTTATAACCATGCGGGGTCTGACTCGTCCTCATTGTCTCCATGATGAAGAGGCTTCTCCTCCAGGCCTCTGACCTTTCACCTCCTCCAACTCTAACTCCACCTCTCTATTCCTGTCCAATCACAGACCTGTCACTGCCCTAATGTGATTGGACAATACTTCATACTACTTTTGAGAAAAGGGTCTTTTGGTTGGAACAGGTGAATTCTCTGCTTCTACAGTAACTTCCTTTGTTTCTGTTTGCCTTTGTGGAAGAAATAAAGAGTACCATTGTTAAATGGAACTGGGCTACACCAGCTACTGGGTCTCACCAAGAACTTTTTAGCTGAGTTTTCAGTTTATTGTGCAACTATTTTAGTAAAGAGCAGAAAATACTTTGGTTAAATGTTTGTTTTCTCTGATTATTATCTTTGCAGATATAAATTGCTTCATAGATTGTTTTTTTTTAATTTCTATGTAGGAGAAATGGTAAACCATAGGTATATAGATGTAGAACTGACCATCAGTGAGGTACATAGGAGAGTGGATGGATATAGATAGATGAATGGGTGGATAGATGAATGTAGATATAGAGAAACAACAAATTATTTTCAAATACTCATAAAACACCATATTTGATAACAACAACCAAATGTAATATGTTCCTTTTAACGCTTCTATTTCATACTCCAAAGTCAAATATCTTAATATTTCCACGGTTTTCTTTTTGTCCCTGGCTTATTCTTTCTTGGTCAATATTCACACACACACACACACACACACACACACACACACACA
>JADRCD010162799.1:0-10757 GCA_019843815.1 Montemys delectorum
CTTCATTTGGTCTGTGAATTGGAATTGGGTATTCCAAGCTTCTGGGCTAATATCCACTTATCAGTGAGTGCATACAGGTGTGTTCTTTTGTGATTAGGTTACCTCACTCAGGATGACATCCTCCAGATCCATCCATTTCCCTAAGAATTTCATAAACTCATTGCTTTTAATAGTTGAGTAATACTCCATTGTTTAAAAGGGACATCTGGGTTCTTTCCAGCTTCTGGCTATTATAAATAAGGCTGCTATGAACATAGTGGAGCATGTGTCCTTATTACCTGTTAGAGCATCTTCTGGGTATATGTCAATATGTCCAATGTTAATTCTTATAGCATGTACTTGTTTGTGTGTGTGCATGGTGGGGGGGGGAACCAGAAGGGGATGCAGTTTGTGTGTAAGTAAAATAAAAAAATTAATAAATAAATAAAAAGAAGGAAAGAAAGATAACAAGAAAGGATTTTTAAAAAAAAATCCTAACTTAAGTCAAAGTCAAAATGAAATGTCTATGTTATTGAAGTATTAAATACAAGCTAACTGAGAAAGCAATTACAATATGTTCTAAATGACTAGTTTCAACAAAAAACACTCACTTCAATAGAGCAGGGATATGTCCCAAATTATACAGAATTCATTTACATTTTTCTTTGTGTTCGTCTACTAGAAATTCATGATTCATACAATGGTTCTAATAATACATGTGGTTATTGAGCTATTTAATTTTCTGGTTATGTAAATGCATTGCATTATATTTTACATACAATAGCTTTATGAACATTGAGTTATTTCTTACAAGTGAAAAAAGCCCAGGAAGCTGTGCGACAAGTGAAGGCGATTGTGCCAACGGAGTTGGGTGAAGCTAATGCAAAGCTGGATTTTATTCCTTAATACAAAAATTTGTAATGATTTACTTTAGCATAATTTTGGAATTCATCCTTTTTTTCTACTTGGTTTCTTTGCTTAGAAATCTTTTCCAAAGCCTGGCAAGATAGCTCAGCAGGCAGAGGCATTTGTATACAGGCCTGACTATTTGAGTTCAATCATGGCTACCACTAGGTGGCAAGAGAGAACTGGCTCCCAAGAGAGTTCAGTTCTGGCCTGCAGTCTGTCCTCTGGCCTCCACAAGTGGTTTGTGGCAGTCAAGTACTACATGTGGAGATAAATGAATAAAATCAATCAATCAATCAATCAATCAATCAATAAATAAACTTTTGCATGATTTCCTCAGATCATATTTTATAGATCAATATTACAAGCTATACTTATTCAATCAATAGTACCCTAAATCATTCTCTACAAGTGTATAAAGTTATAAGTGTATATATAAGAAGTACTTAATAAGCACTAGTTGTTATGCATGTTACTTCAAGAGATCTAGCAATTGTTCATTTTATTGACACTACTTAACATGTGCATGCTTGGATGTAGTCATTAAAATGTTAATCAAAACACATCTCTAAAATAAACTTGTTAATTATAGTACTTTGATAAATTACAATAAAACTTTTATTTCTAATATGGTGGAAAAAATCTTGGAGATTTTGTTTTAAAATATAGTTTAGTAAGCTTTAAATTTAAGATGGGGCAAATTATGCACATTGAAGTCCTTTATCAAATTTAGACTTTTCTCCTCCCCATTTTTTTAGAAGTCTTCTAATTGCTATTTTTCAAAGAAATTATTTTACTTTACTCATTAACCTTTAGTTTCAAATTACCTGCTATTTTTCCCAAGTTTTTTTTTTACTTCATTAGACATTTACAGGAAGCATCTGCACATTATCTAATGACAGTGTTAAAATAGGCTGTATTAGAGTTTGTTAAAATTGCTAAAATGCAACAGATAGGTGATAAAAATAAGTAAACACCTGCTACACTATCTGTTATTAAATCTTTTTATTGTTTGAGAATTTTATACATTTATTTATCTATCTATCTATCTATCAATCTATATCTGTATCTGTTTATCTATATATCTTATCTATATCTATCTCTATATATTTATACATAATCGTTTATCTATCTATATCTGTCTATTTATCTCTATCTATCTAGATTTATATAATGCCTTTTGATCAAACCTACTTCCTTTCCCCTTCCATCCAGTTTCTTCTATGTCCTTGTGTTGGTTAGTTGATGTCAACTTGACATAAACTAATGTCTTCCTAAGAGGGATTCTCTATTGAGAAGTGGTCTTTGCTTGAGTTCCTGCCTCCAGATTTCTTCAGAGTTTTCTTTCCTGGCTTCTGTTCATAGTGGACTACAACTATAGGCTTAAATAATCCTTTCCTCCACAGATTGCCTTTGGATGTAGTGATGTTTTCACCTAAGACAATTTCTTCCCACCTTCATGTGTTATTTTTTTCCCCTTACGGAGTCCACTTAGTGTGGTCTCTTCAGTGGTGCATGATAGCCTACTGCAGCATGGTTTCTCATGGAACTCTAACTCAAGTCACCTGACTTTCTCTTCTCCAGTAGACGTCGGTTGCCAATGAGGGGTGGCACTCCACTAACCATTTTGGGCTTTTGTCCAGCTTGAGCTTGTGCAGATCTTATGTGAGTAGAGAGAGTCTCAGCCCTGCCATGTCTGAAAACTCCAGTTTCACTCTAGTTACCCATTATTCCTCATACCTACAATTTTTCCCTTTCTGTGATACCCCTGAGTCACGGGGGGGAGGGGGGGAAGGGTGTGCTATGGATGTCCTATTTAGGGCTGAACATCCCATAATAATCTTTTTCTCTGAATGCCAACTGGTTGTGGGGCTCTTTGTGTATGCCTTTTTCCTGCTTCTGAAAATAACTAAATCTTAAGGTGAATGCACTTTGATTCCTATTTTGAGTAACATTTTACATTGTTGTCAGCTTTATTTATGTAGTGGGCAGAATTCTAAGTTCAGAAAGTCATAAATTAATATTTTAACTGAAGCTATTTTCTATTTATAAAATTATACAGAAATTTTACTACTCTGATAGTAATTTATGTTAAGTCAGTCAGTCCTCATTTCCTTTGGTTCCAAATCCTTTAAAAACTGCATTGTGCTATGGTATCAGGTTATTGGTTGCTATGGTATCAGGTTATCTCGCTCTTAAATGTACCAGTCGATGTTGTTCCATTGAGGAATCTCTATCTGCATTGATCCTTCTGAGTAGTTTCTATTTCAGTGAGTATGTAAGATAATAAGAATGATCATTTTCATTATAGGTTCTCTCAACCATCATTGACAGTCATGGGAGCAGAGAACAATAAGATTGTCTGCAGTCTTGTCCACATTCACCTGTCCCTCACTTTTTTCCTGGGGACTTGTGTGGCAGCTCTTTTATTGATGAATCATGCCCCTGGTCAGGAATTGAGATTCAAACTTGTCTGTTTCATTCCACAGTCAAATAATTCCATGTGCTGAAGTAAATATCAAATGCCATACAAATAAACTAACTATATATCGAATACATGGATTATACATTTTTGAACTCTTTTCTGTGTACTGGAGGCATCTCTAGCAGGACACAAGTTGAATTTAAATGATTAATGAAAGTGAGTTTTTATTATTAACAGTTTATTTTTGGAAAGCAGTGCATAACTCAAATGATCTGTACATATTCCTTAAAATATTACTCAACGTAAAGTTGGACTCATGCATCAACGGTATTTATTTTTAGCTTAAACAACATTCAACATCTATCTAAATCCTAAACAAAGGTTAGATTATGCTACTTTAACAGTCTTAAGAAAGAATGCTTTATAAAGATCTATCAGAAACCTAGGCATGCATATAATTTTCCCACTACCCCCAAATAAATTAACAGAGGCCGCAGAAGCAATCTGGGTCTCCAAAGCCAACTAAGGTGAGTCAGATGGAAAATGGAGTATCTTGTTCTAGAAATTGAAAACTGAACAGTGTTCGAGATCCTTGTCTAGTCTCAAGAATGTATCTGCTATACATTTCAGGAAATGGAGATCAATTTAAAAAGCACACAAGAAAATGAATTTCTGCCCTGGTTTTCTGAAGTAGCCATGCCATTCCTTGCAATTGTGAGAAGCATGTTGCAGTGCAAGGAAAAACTTTTTGTGAAATCTCTATGTTTCTCAAATATTTTTCTTCCTTCTAAGCTTATTGATGAAACTATTTAGTAGATAGTGTGATCTCACCTGTAAATAAAGAATCCCAAAACCTATATCATTTTATCTGTGCAGGGTCATAACTTGACCCTGGAGTGCAGTCTGGCAAATAAATTCATTGTTAGCTAAAGAATTAGAGAGCGTATCACTTAACAGTGACCCAGTGGTTTATGTTCAGGTTGAACTGCCTCACATCTAGAGATGAGCACATTTTAGCAATGAAGCACACAAGCTAGAAAGTGAGCTGATGATCACAACTGGAAACCCAGAAATGAGTTTGGTCAATTATACATGGGTGCACATCTGCTCAGCCA
The DNA here is from genome assembly GCA_019843815.1 of Montemys delectorum. NCBI lineage: Eukaryota > Metazoa > Chordata > Mammalia > Rodentia > Muridae > Montemys > Montemys delectorum. Next base: position 4,426 of record JADRCD010162799.1, read on the forward strand.
CTGGCGTGACATCAGTACCAGTTCACTTCCCTGTTGACAATGTCACCTGTGTGTAAAGCCAAGGCAACCAAATAATTTATTGGACAATTGGTGTCAAAGATACTGTAGATCATTTTTCTTTAAATTTACAAAGTAACATCTAACTCCCAAAGTAACATCTAACTCATCAGAAATGAACCAAATTTGACTCTAGCAGTGGAAAATCAAGGAGTAAAGCTAACAAAGATATTTTTTTTGCTTAGCTTACACACACAAGAAGGTCCTTGGAGTATCTTCTGGAACATAGATATTCATAGGGCGAGACTAAGTAATAGAAATTCACATCTACTACTTATGTTTTGAAAGCATCTGTCATTCATGGTTTACTTTCAAAGCATCTGTGATTTGCAAGAGTTCTCACGCACACTCCTCTTTCTGGATGTTGCAACCATACCTTTTAGGCTCCTAACAACACCTGTATGTCGTGCTGAAAACAATCTGTCAGACAAACACTGAACAGCACATTGTGGTGAAGAACTTATTTCAAACAGACTAGTTTAGAGTGGGTGACAGGCCTGCAGAGCATTCACTGTGAAGGAGAAACTTGTCTAGACCTTTGGCGTGGGGGTTGGGGAGGGGCTGGGGGAGGGGGAGGAGCACACTGAGATTATAATTGTTCTGCTATGTTACATGTGACTTACACTTTTTTCTTCCTCAACCTTCAAACCCCTTTTAAATAATGTATTTTTCAAACAGAAAAAAAAAACATCCTGCTTTATTTACTTATTAGTTTTATTTAAATGAGTATGTAGCTGTCTTCAGACACACCAGAAGAGGGCATCAGATCCCATTACAGATGGTTGTGAGCTACCATGTGGTTGCTGGGAATTGAACTCAGGACCTCTGGAAGAGCAGTCAGTGCCTGTAACCGCTGAGCAATCTCTCTAGCCCACCATCCTGATTTATTAGAAAATATTCTTTTTAAAAATCTTTCATTGATTCTTTGTGAGTTTCACATCATGCACCCCAGTCACGGGCATCTCCCCATTCCTTCGAATCTGCCCTTCTCCCTTACAACCTCTACACCTAAAATAAGGAACTCCTATACAAACAACAACAACAGAAGCATAGAAAACATCTCATTGTGGAAGCTGTAGTATGTTACAGTGTATCCCACAGTATATCCCTCTGTCCACACATCTTTGTTTACAAATATTCATTGCAATGAATAAATCACTGGCCTGATTCTAGATCTCTGTCTTCTGTGACACCATCAATATTGGATCCTTAATAAGACTCCTGGTTATCCTGTTGTCACCCTATGTCATGGAGATCTTGTAGCTTTGGATCAACAGGTCTAGCTCTTTCATGTATCCCAAACATTTGCAGATGATAGAGACCTTTGGCGTAGGGGTTGGTGAGCCAACCTAAAGCTTTGGATCTGGGCTTGAGTGGCAGTTGAGCTGGTCAGCATGCTGGCTTTCACTTATTTGCACCACCAGGGCAAGCTCTCTAGCACTGTTCTCACAAGACCACCCAGTGCCATCATTGGCAGTAGGCAGGGTCAGTTCTCGTGCTCTCATGCCTATCAGGCCAGTTCACCTGTGCCCAGGCCTCCAGAGCCAGTTTCACTGTGCTGCCCAGTCAAGGCATAGGGCCCAAAGTGCTACATCCTGCAAGTTGCTAGGCTAGGTCTCCCACTTTCATACTCTTGTAGCTGGCTCAACTGTGCCTTCACCATCAGGGCAAGCTCAACTGTGTTGCCCAGGCAAGGGGCAAGACGTATTCTCCCTAGTGCTATGACAAGCTAGCTCTCCCACTTTCAAGACCTTGGGGCCAGCTCTCTTGACTACCTTAGATGGCTGGGGAGGATGTGGGAAGAGCATTACCCCTCAGCCACTCCACCTAACAGCAGATGAGTGGCAAGTTCAGTTTTCCCACTGTCTAACCCATGGGTCTATCTCACTCATGACCTTTGACAAAAGCCAACCCTACTGTGCTGCTCAAGTGAGATGAAGGGTCCACTCTCCTGATTGCTGCAACAAGTGAGGGACAGAGTCAGTTCACCTGATCTCATGACCCCAGGGTCATCGCTCCTGACTGACTTAGAAGGTGAAGGGTTTGGGGATAAAGGGTATCATCCCTCCACCCTATTCTGTGGGCAGCTTTCCTGACTGCTGGAAGTGGCAAGGGTTTAGGGGAACATCCATTTGTGTTCCTGCCACCTCACAGCAGTGACAGGGACAACTCTCCCATACTCAGGCTCTCATGGTGGCTAACCCATAACCCTGCCACCAGGGAAAGGTCCACTGTGCTGCATAAGTGAGGCATAGGGCCTGCTCTCCAGAATGCCAGCAGCCAGTGAGGTGTAGGGCCAGTTCTGCACTAGTTCTGTATAGCCTTAGACATCGATGTGGTCCTTGGTGGCTGCAGTGACCAGGGAAGTTCCCATGCTCTCTAGTGGTAATATGAGTCATTGACATGGACACATAACTCTGCCAGTGACCCAGACATAGCCATCATGGTACTGGGACTTCACCATGGCCCAAGGTGTCAGGGCTGGCTACTCATAAAGGCTACTCCTTCCTCTCCATCTTTGAGTCTTCAGTACCATCTCTCTTCATAAAGCTTAAGTGGCTCCATTCTGCTTTTTCTCCCATCTCACACATTGTGGTGGCTTTCACTTTAGGCTAGTCACATAGTGGCAGTTCCCAGAGTGACATCCTCTGTTCACTCTGTGTAGCATGGCAGAAAGTGAGGGTGTCTGTGGTCCACCTGTCTGTGGGTCTCTATTTTCCTCATCCCGAGTTATACTGCCAGAATTTGTTTGATTTGATTTGATTTTTATGCATAAAACAGCTTTGGCCACCAAGCCAAGCATCAAGCTAGAATGAACAGAGGACTGCCATCTGCTCTACCCTTGACACCAGCTGCAAGATGAGATGTCCCTTTGCCCATTGTCAGCTCAGGGGATTAGAAAATATTCTTAAAGGGAGTGGCTCGCCAATTGTTTTTTTTTTTTTGTTTGTTTTTGTTTTTGTTTTTTGTTTTTTGGATGCATATGCTAGTTTTTTTTCATAGTAAACTATCATAGTTAAAAAAAATTACTTTCTTTTGTGTGTTCATGCCTTTTAATTCAGTTAATGAATTGAAATCCTATATTTTAGCTGATCTAGGATTCACTTATGAAATCTGATAATGTGTAGGGTACTGGTCTGTTCAGGTAACCTGGGTCCAGTAGAGTAACAGGTCTGGAACCCTGGAGCCCCAGTGGGAGATAGTTTCTGCTTGCAAGAGACAGAAGATGTTTGGCCATAACTCCTGGGACCATGGCTCCTGTTTCAGTCACAATCTCTCACAGCCCCCTGCAGGAGATATGTGCTCTGTAATGTAGACAATGCCCCCAAGCTCCGAGCATTCTAGCTGGACTCTACCCCAGTCATTTGACCACAGCCAGGTATGCCCCACCTCACAGACAGATAGCCATGCCTCACACAATATAAGGGGCGGTTCGCCTCCTCCCCTCTCTCTTGCTTCCTTTCCTCCTCTCTTGCTCTTTGTTCTCTCTCTTGCCTTCTCCCTCTCTTGTTCTCCTCTCTTGCTTCCTCTCTCACTCTCTTGCTCTTTTGTTTTCTTCCTCTCCTCCCTCTCCTGCTCTTCTCCTCTCCTTCTTCTCCTTTCTTTCTCTCCACATGGCCAGCCTTTTTTCTCTTTCCTATAATAAAATATCTCACGATTATGCATTACCTCCTTCTAACTAACGTGCAGTTGCAGCCTCAGCAGCAGCGCCGGGACCCCAGGCCAACAATAATGATTCCAGATAACCATAGAAGTGAAAAATACTTTACTTCATCAGTGCAACTTCTATTTCACAGTGTGTGAAGGAAGTGCTGTTTTGGTCAGCAATATTTCATACTTTTAAAAATGTCTCAGATGGGAAGACATGTTAGGAAATGCAGTTTTCTGGACAGGACATGCTTATCAAATGCAAGAGCTCACAGCAGAGGTAGTTATTTGCACAAGATCAGCCACCTGAAATCTTGACATGGATACAGGAAGAGCTCACAAGGACCCATCCCTGATTGGCAGTTGAAATCTGCTAGGGAAGAGTCTTTTTCCCCTGAGAACATGGCCACTCATAGCTTGCTTTTGTTCTAGTGGATGGCCATAAATCAATGCTCAAATTGACAGCACTAACTGAATTTAATGGCATATTGTAAATAGAAAGAGAGGGAGAGATGAATTTGGGAGCAGCATGAGTTAGGAAAGTCAAGCAGGTGTTGGGTGGAGGAAATGGGTGGTGGAAATGATCATATCTCATTATAAGCATGTATAAAATTTGCAAATAATGTATAATTTAAAAATATGAGGAGGGGCTGGAAAGATGTTCTGCTGTTAAGTGTTCTTACTGCTGTTGAAGAAGACCGGGGTTTGGTTTTCATCACCCATGTCTGCTGGCTATAACTTCAAATTCAGGGGATCTGACATCCTCTTCTGGCCACCAAGAGAACCTGCATTCATGTGATACATGTACACCTAGGCAGGCATATGCACATACAAATAATAAAAATAAATTTAATACAATAAGACAAGAGCAAAATCAAGTGAAAGAATAAACTCTGTGCAGACTCAAGATTATATACAAACAAGCAAACAAATAAAAAAAAATGACATAATAACCAAACAGGTTATTCTATTAACAAACTAAAGAAAGTAACTTCCCGTGTTTAACAGTAAATGTATGTTTGGATTAATGAAGTTTATTACCCAAAAATTTAACATTTTTTTTTTGTTTTAATGGTTTTAGCAGACATTGGGCATTCTCTGGATGAACCTGGACTGTAGCACTTGATCGATGCTACTTTAATTAAAAGGAGAAGACAGGATTGCTTCCACATCCTACAGTGCTCAGAAGCAGCCTTCTCATACTTCCACCCAAAGGTTTATGCAGATCAAACACTGGTGTGGTTTAGGAACTTTGCCAGTATTGTTTGCCATGTGTATTACAATATTAAAATTAAGAAACTTTAAATTACATAGCATTTACTTCTGATGTTACTTCTGACTGAGGCCAACATTCCAAACATAATTTTTAGCTTCAGAGAAATTAGTCACCAAACTTCCTTTTGATGGTAACTTTATGCTATGTATTCAGCCAATCATTATAGAAAAGAACTAATACATTGACTGGCAGAGGTAGATTTAAACATAGCAAATTAAAAGAGGCATAGTGTGTGTGTGTGTGTGTGTGTGTGTGTGTGTGTGTGTGTGTGTGTGATATATATGATATACGCATAACTAGTTTACTTGAACTGATAGCTTTAATATTGGCACTGAGCAGCTCAGTTGTCCTTCAGACAAAGCTGAGAATTTGACACCTAAGTTGTACTACAAAATGATTTAATGAGAAATCTCACTGAAACAAGTATATACCAGTCAGTCAAAGAAGGGGAGTAGACTGGTTCCAGAATGGCTACTTCTAAAACGTATAGATGGAGATTTAAATAAAAGATGCTCTTTGAATAAGTCTGCGCTTCAAAAATACCAGTAAATATTTGTTTCCCCAGAGGATCTGAATCTGAAATGCTAAACATCATGGATTGAAATGCTATTTCTACTTTAGAAAAAGTAATCATGGAAAGCAGACATTTTTCCTCTTATGATATCAACTTATAATTGTTTGGGATTTGATTATCATCTGCATGAAAGGCGAAAGTTCTCACTCTTCTGCCTTCTCATCTTGTTACTCATTAGCACCTGTTCCAGGAAGAGAAAAAGAGCCAGGAAAGGAGCTGAAGCTCTAGGCAATGTTTCTGCTTGTCATTAATGATCTGAAGGGGAGAGGAGGACAGCAGAAAGAAAGTTTACCATTCTCCATCACCTCATGTGACTCATGCAGAAGACAGAGAGCAAAGTGGTGCCTTATGCACCCTTCATTGAGGGCGGTATGAATGAGCTTGTTAAAGAAAATGACCTGCTATCTCCTTAGTTTGTTAATGACAGAAACATAATACCCTGGCAGTGTGTTAGCTGCCACTTCCGGTTATTTATGGTATTGCCATGATACCTTCAGAGGTGAAGCTGAAGCTAACAGCCTTTGTATTGTGTGTGTGTGTGTGTGTGTGTGTGTGTGTGAGAGAGAGAGAGAGAGAGAGAGAGAGAGAGAGAGAGAGAGAGAGACAGAGAGAGACAGAGAGAGACAGAGAGAGAGACAGAGAGAGAGACAAAGAGAGACAGAGAGAGAGACAAAGAAGAGACAGAGACAGAGACACGCACACACACACACACACACACACACACACACACAGAGAGAGAGAGAGAGAGAGAGAGAGAGAGAGAGAGAGAGAGAGAGA
>JADRCD010162803.1:0-17352 GCA_019843815.1 Montemys delectorum
CTGCAGATTAAAGAAGCAGGCACCCAATTGTTTTGGTTTGTTTTAAGGTAAAAGAGCAGTGGATGGATAAATAAGACAATAACATTGTTTTCTTGTTCTTTGGGGGAAAAAATCATGACAGAATATAAAGTTATGCTATTTAAAACAAATGCGTAATATCCATTTCTTTTACTGTTGACAATAAATGGAACCTTTTCAAACTGCTCTTCTTTTTCTAAAATTCAACTCACAATGCTGAATGTGTTATGAAATAGGTGTTATGAATAGGCAACAGGTATCAGGCCCACTTAACACAAAGGTATTACCTTCTACAGGCTAAGCTATTTGAGCAAAAATTTTCTTATCGTTAAGGATGATAAAGGCTCCATTGAGGAAAACCTGGCACGCTGCTAACTGATCCAAGAAGGGATGGCAGAAAGAAGAAGGAAGGCTTTGTGTGGGTGAAGTTCTGGATCCCAGGCTCAGTGTATTCAACTTCATGCATGCTTTGCTAATATCTGTCACCTGCTACTGTGTACACTTGTGATTGCTGCTGGATTCTTCCCATTACACTCAAATAACTGCCTCCACCTGTTTCTGGAGTCCACAGAAACTCCGGTTATGCCAATATTTATTTCTCCACTGTACTAGGTTTGCCTAAAGTGTAGTCAAAGACTACAGGTAGTCATTATGGTTTGCAGTCAGCACTGGAGAACGAAAGACAGGTGCTTAGTAGATGACTGATGATAAATAGCTAGCTGATAGAGAGAGAGAAAGATTCTGAACCCCCAATTTAACATTCCCAAACTGAACTCACAGGCAAGACTGTCTTAATTCTTAGCTGAAGACTACCCGTTACTGTATTTTATCAGCAAAATAATAATAATATTGTCCAGGTATCCTGGGGTCAACTTTCTCAGCTACAGGAAGAAGTGTTTTAAGAAATAGCCTAAAGCATACATAAGATATAGATTCTGCAAAAATTTTTAAGTGGAAAAATTTGAACATGGCTTCAGAGTTCAGCCCTCTGATCTATGCAGTATACAGCTGTTTGACAGGTTTGCTCTCTCATGCTAGAAAATGCTAGGAGGATGAGTGTGGAGAGTCTACATGAAGTCCTGTGGGATGTGAGAGTTTCATCCTGGGTACATGCATTTTTCTCTCCACCTTCTCCTGCTTAAAGCCTCAACCCACTTCCAATGGACAGCTCCAGGGAGGACTGACAAACTTTCATACTGCTATAAATTAGGCAAATATGAAGATACTAAAATGAATTGGTACTTAGACTCTGCCATGTTTCTAAAAATAACAGCAGTTAACAATTACTCCTGAAACTGCTCCTTAGAATGTCTAACACTCTTTTCAAAATAGTAGTTAGAAGTGTTATTGAATCATCAATTAATTCTTGAAGCCACCTGTTAATTATCATAAAGCCTTCCCTGGTGACAGAGTTCTGTGTGGTCAGGGTCTATCATATGTGTAGCTTACTTTTGCATAATTTCTAAAAAAAAAAAAAAACACACACACACAAATCTAATTCTGTAAATTGCATAATGGTCATAGGGAGACCATTTTAGCTCAGGGGGAAAAAAAACAGTGCATACTGTGTCCTTTGGAAGAGGTAACCAGAATTAAACAGTCTGAGCAAGAACTGCTTACTTCATCTGTTAAACAGATTTAATATATCTTACTCCTTAATTTTTGTAGTTATGTCTATATTGTCTTAGTCATTATTCGATTCCCGTGAAGAGATACCATGACCAGAGAAACTCTAATAAAGAAACGCATTTAACTGGGAGCTTGCTTACAATTTCAGAGACTTAGCCCATTTATCACCATGGCAAGAAGCAGAGAGACGGCGAGCATGGTGACAACCAGGCCAACATGGTGCTGGAGATGTAACTAAAAACTACATCGCTATGTAGAGGCCAAGAGAGACTAGTGAAGAAGAAATTTCTGTTTTCTTAGGAGATTCATCTTGTATCATGTGATATTTTTCTGGAAATTGTCTTATGAAAGGATGTCTTTGCTGAAGTAGACACATGGGAGGATGTTTTTCTGAGAACAGATACATGGTGTTTTTCTGGAAATTACCTGGAAAAGGGGCATCTGATGTTTTGCTATAACAGACACTTGAGAGAATGTTTGATGTTTGGAAATGGTATAAACAGAATGCAACAGACACTGGACAATGCTGTGTGGCATTAGTTAACCTTGGCACTATTTGTTGGTCTTCATTGGGCTTTGCTGAAGCTGTGGCATTAGTGTGCCTTGCTTTCTTTGATGATCATCATTTGTCATGATTTTGCAGACAGAAACATATTAAAATACTTCTGGTGGCTTCTTGCTGCTTCTGTGAACACTAGCTCTCAGTTTCTTCTAGACTGGACTGCCATTGCTGATTAGTGAATAGTGTTTTCAACTGGATCAAGCTACCACTGCCAAGTCTTGTGAACTGAACTGCTGCTATCTTGACAACAAATATTGGAAGATCCGCAAAGAACTATTTCCAAATAGGTCCAAATCCTCTTTTGCCCTATTAACCTTTTCTTTTCACTACATCTAGTGGGTGGTGGGCTAGAAGGGAAGTTAAAGCATTTAAGTACCCTTATTAAACTAGGTTTTGAAAAATACAAGCATACAGACTAGGCCAGATGTGGGCTTGAGTGATACACTTTGTCACCCCACTGACATATTTCTTCCAAGGCAACATCTTCTAAATCTTCCATCCCAATCAGAGAGTTCCACTCCCTGATTACAAAGCAATAAAATATATGAGACTTTGAAGGTAATTTTTATTAAAAGCACCACGAAAGTAAAACATTATAAAGGTTCATAAATATGTGTATGATGTAATACTTGTATGAGTCTCAGAATACAGTACAATTTAGGTATGTTCTAAGTCAAGCCATATCTCTCCATACACAACAAGTAAATATGCTATATGTACAAACTCCTGGATATTGATTCATCTTGAAGGTGGATAAGTATTTTAAGAGCATATCATCTTGATTTGAACAGGACTATGTGTGATTTTCAGTTCTTTCAGCAACCTTAAGGAAGTTGATAATTCTTTTAAACAATACTTTTATTAATTACTTGAGAATTCCTTCCATACACTGTATTATGAACATAGTTACCCCTCTCCAACTCCTCCTAAAACTACTCTCCACCTTCCCATACCTTCCCACTGAGAAAACTGTTAAATTCTAACACGTTTTTATTAATTCTAACATTAAATTCTAACGTTTTCACAAAGTTGGAAGAAAGGAAGGTGTTAACAGTCTATTACCAAAGATATAAAAAAAGTGTTTTATGCACAGTAAATGAACTGCACAGCCATTCCCCTGTAGATTTACAAAACAGAGGCATATCTGTCATGTAGGATACAGGTCAAGGGCTATCTTTTTCACTGTGCTAAGTATGCTTCATCAGCCTGCTTTTGTGGGAGAGACACTAGAGCTGTGGTTTCTATTCAGTATGTCTTATCCCCATCAGAAAAGCAGAACCCCTGGAGAAGTAGATGTGAGCCTCTTTTTGAAAAACTGTGCTCCTTTGGCTCCTGTGGCACTTCTCACATTCCACAGGGCCAAAAGGAGCCTTATGTCAAACCCAAATTCAACAAGAATAGGATACTTCTCTCTTACAGAGGGAGGCAAGGTAAATGAGAAAGGATATGAATAAATATTTTATTCAAAGGAAGTAAGAACAAGGATTGGTAGCATTAGCACAACTTAATATAGATACCTAGTAACAAGGGCAGCTTCCTGTTTTTAAGCAAAGATGGGGAGGGAATGTGTAAGAGATGCAAATTGGAACATCTCATGTAATCAAATACAAGAAAAAAAATTATGTTCAATCAAAGCAATAAGGGACAAGAAGGATACAGATTGAGAGTTCCCTATACTTTTGCAGCCAGACAAGGCAACTCTAGAAGGGATGGAACAAGGGAGGAAATATAAGTTATGAGTTGCAATAATCTTGTCTCTATAAAAGGTCAGAGACATCTTTTTCTGCAGGCAGTTTCTTGTGATGTGAAATTACATTTCCTTGCCATGTATTCCAATAAGCATGGTCCCACCTATCTAAAGTCAGATACTCCCTTTTTTACACTTTCCTCCTCTTTAAGACACATAAAACATCTAATATAAGAATGCCAAAGGCTGGGTCAGGAATTCAGAGCCCATTAGTTGTCTACACTCTCCACATGGATAAATTCCATATGTGTTCCTGGTTGGTGAATCAGTCTCTGGGAGCTCCCTGGGGTGTGGGTTAGTTAGGACTGTTGGTCTTCCTATTGGGTGGTCCTCCATTTCAGTATCTTCAGTCCTTCCCCTAGTTCAACCATAAGTGGCCCTGACTTCAGCTCAATGGTTGGTTGTAAGTATCTGCCTCTATCTCAGTAAGCTGCTGGTAGGGCCTCTCAGAGGACAGCCATGGCAGGCTCCTATCTGTTACCAAGGCAACTCTTATAAGGACAACATTTAAATGGGGCTGGATTAAAGGTTCAGAATTTCAGTTCATTATCATCAAGGTTAGAGCATGGCATTGTCCAAGCAGGCATGGTGTAGGAAGAACTGAGAATTTTACATCTTCATCTGAAGGACTCTAGAAGACTGGCTTCCAGGGAGCTAGGATGAGGGTCTTAAAGCCCATGCCCATAATGAAATACTTCCTTGAACAAGGCCACACACACCTCCTAATAGTGCCACCCCTGGGCCAACCATATTCAAATCATCATATATAGACCAACAAACTTGTTATGGATATGTAAATAAATGGGATCAGTTTTAGTGAGAATAAATTATTCTGGGGGTAACAACAGAACAGCTCAGGAAGAGATATGGAAAGCTTGAGAACAGCTAAGAGGTAACCTAATTTCAACAAAAGTTAAATTTACATATAAAATTAAATGGCTACATTTAGTCAGAGATGTTTGACCTTCTCTATTATCCACTCTTCTTGGTTTAGTTTACTAAAATGTTTCCCCATTCGAGGTCATAGATATCTTTTAATATTTTGCTAAAATGCAGAAGTTTTTATCTCAGGCTCTTGTAAGACCTTTTGGGGTATGGTTTTAAACATGTACAAAATTCCAAGCAGGTAAAGTTAGCTTAAAATCCATAACAAATAAGAGTTAATAAAAAAGTCTATATTTAGGTAATCTTAGTTTGCTGCACGCGTGCACACACACACATTCAACTCTTGTTTGAGAAAATAGATATTTTTTTAATAGAAGGAAGGAGGTGTTTGAGATAGGCCTTTCTTACTGGGGTTCTGAGAGAATGTTAAATAAATAACAATATTGTGGCAACCTTGGTTGATAACCTCACAAACATGAAAACAACCATGTGGCTGACCACTGTCTTGATCTGTAGCCTTATCAAGATGCAAGGAGCTATGTCACTTGGGCCACTATATTTACTAGTGTTATAAAGAAGGCAATTATCATGTGACTTGACTTCCATCTTGGTACACCAGGGCTCCAAGATGATTTATTTTATTTTCCTTAGACTAAGGAGGCAACACCTCTAAGACACTATAAGGTGATCAAGAAAATGAGGTTCCTATTCTTCCTGTGAATTGTATTCATGGTTTAAGTTTTATTTTGATACTACAGGATCTTTAATTCAGAAACTATACATTTTATTGATCAAAATTCTTAACAGGAATAAAATTATAAAATCTTAATCTCATGGCTCCATATTCTGGTTCTACACCTCTAACCACAATCCCAGATATCTGCGGCCTTCAATAACTACCAAGTGATACCCTGACCCAACTCCTTGTCTGATAGCTCCTCTGGGAAAACCAAGCAGTATCACTGGCAAGCTCCACCCTGCCCCTTCTACATTTCATTTCCAGGGCCACAACTCCACATACAACCCTGGAGGCCTGCTGCTACCCAGGACAACTAGAGGCCTGCAACTATCAGGGACCACCAGCTCTACCTGCATCCTTGGAGGCCTACCCTGAAAACTAGCAGTCTAAAGCCATCAGGCTCTAGCAGCTTTGGCTAAATTCCTGGAAGCCTGCTATTACAAGGAAAAACCAGCTCTACCTTTAGCCCCAGAGGTAATCTCCCATCAGAGATTACCAGGCCTGCCAACACTAGGGATAGCCAGATGGCTAAAGGCTAGTGTGCGAACACAAACAACAAAAGCCAGGGCAATATGGCACCACAAGAACCTATCTATCCTGTAAGCCCTGAGTATCCTAAAACACCTAAAAAACAAGAAAGGACCTTAAATTTAATCTTATGAAGGTGATAGAGGCCTTTAAAGAAGAAATGAATAAATTCCTTAAGGAAACACAGAAAAATATAATCAAACAGGTGAAAGAAATGAATAAAATTGTTTAAGACCTTAAAATGGAAATAGAATCAATAAAGAAAACAAAATCTGAGGCAATCCTGAAGATGGAAAATCTAGGAAAGGGAACAGGGAATATGAGAGATAGAACACAAAATCTCAGGCATGAAAAATACCATAGAATAAATTCATACATAGGTCAAAAACCATTAAAGCTGAAAAGTTCAAAACACAAAACATCTAGAGAATTTGGGACACTATGAGAAGATCAAGCCTAGGAATAATAGTACTAGAAGATGAAGAACACGCTCAACTCAAAGGCCCAGAAAATATATTCAACAAAATCATAGAAGAAATTTTTTCTAACATAAAGAGATGCCTCTAAATAAATCTACAAGAAGCTTACAGAACACCAAATAGAGTAAAGTAAAAAAAAGAAAATCTTCCTGTCACATAATAACCAAAACAGTAAATATGCATGACCAAAAAAGAATATGAAAAGCAACAAGATATAAAGCCCAATTAACATATAAAGGCAAACCTATTATAATTAGACCAGAATTATCAACAAAGACTTTAAAAGTCAAAAAGGCCTGTGCAGTTGTCTTACAGTTTCTAAGAGATCACAGATGCCAGTCCAGATTTCTATATCCAGTAAAACTTTCAACCACCATAGACAGAGAAAATAAGATACTCTATGACAAAACCAAATTCATATCTTTCCAATAATCCAGTCCTATAAAAGATACTAGAAGGAAAATTCTAACACAAGGAGGGAAACTACATCCAAGTAAACACATACACACACACACACACACACACACACACACACACACACACACACACTAGATAAGAAGAGAAACACACACAGAATACCACCACCAACATCAAAATAACAAGAGCTAACAATAATTGGTTATTAATATATCTCAACATTAATGGTTTCAATTCCCCAATTTAAAAAAAGAGACAAACAAAGTAGATGTGTAAACAGGATCCATAATTCTGCTGCATACAAGAAGCACACCTCAGCAGCAAAGATAATTGGTACCTCAGAGTACCGGTTTTTCAGTACTCTGTAAATAAAGGAGCAACATACCCAAACTTATGGGACACAATGAACAAAATGAAGCAAGTACCGGTTTTACAGCAAGGGCTGTAAGAAGGTTTTCTAATCAAATGAACACCAAAAACAACTTAGAGTAGCCATTCTAATATCTAATAAAATAAACTTTCAATTAAAAGCAATCAAAAGAGATATGGAAGGATATGCATACTCAAAGGAAAAATCCACCAAGATGATGTCTCAATTTCGAACATCTATGCCCCAAATGCAAAGACACTTATATTCATAAAAGAAACAATTAAGGCTTAAATCACACATTAAACCCCACACATTAGAAGTAGGAGACTTAACACCACACTCTTCCCAACTGATGGGTCATTGAGGCAAAAACTAAACAAAGAAATAATGAAAATAACAGAGGTTGTGAATCAAATGGACCTAACAGATATCTACAGAACATTTCATCCAAATACAAAAGATTATATCTTCTCAGCATCTCATGGAATCTTCTCCAAACCTGACCATAAAGTTTGTCAAAAAGCAAGTGTCAACATATATAATAAAATTGAAATAACATCTTGTATGTTATCAAACCATCATGGATTAAAGCTGGACTTCAACAACAACAGAAACAGAAAGCCTACATACTCATGGAAACTGAACAATCCTCTGTTTAATGATCACTGAGTCAGGCAGGAAATAAAGAAAGAAATTAAAGACCTTCTAGAACTTAATTAAAATAAAGGAGCAACATACCCAAACTTATGGGACACAATGAAAGTAATGCTAAGAGTTTCCTCCCCTAAGTGCCTTTGTAAAGAAATTGGAGAGATCTCATACTAATTATTTAAAGTACATTTGAAAGCTCTAGAACAAAATGAAGCAAACACACAAAAGAGGAGTAGATAGCAGGAAATAATCAAATCAGGGCAGAAATCAATCAATTAGAAACCCAAAAAGCTATACAAAGAATCAACAAAACCAACAGATGGTTGTTTGAGAAACTCAACCAGATAGACAAATCTCTAGCCAAACTAACTAAAAGGCAGAAATACAGTACCAAAATTTAAAAATTAACAAAATTAGAAATGAAAATAATAGATACTGAGAAAATTCAAAGAATCAGTATGCCTTACTTTAAAAGCCTATTCTCTACGAAACTGGAAGATCTAAATGAAGTGGATATTTTCTAGAAAGATACCAATAACCAAATTTAAATCAAGGTCAGGTAAACTATCTAAATAATCCTATAAGCCCTAAGGAAACATAAACAGTCCTGAAAAGTCTCCTAACCAAAAAAGTCTAGAGCCAGCTTGTTTTGGTGCAGAATTCTATCAAACTTTCAGAAAAAGAACCAATGCCAATACTCCTCAAACTATTGCACAAAATAGGAACAAAAGAAATATTGCCAAACTCATTCTATGAGACCACAGTCATCCCAATATGTAAACCACTCAAAGACTCAACAAAAAAAAAGAGAATTTCAGACCAATTTCCTTTATGAATATTGGTGCAAAAAATACTCATTAAAGTACTCACATATCATATTTAAGAACACATCAAAGACATCATCCACAATGATCATGTAAATTTTATTCCAGGAGTTCAGGAGTAGTTCAATATAAGAAAATCTATCAATGCAATCCACCAGATAAACAAACTAAACAGAATCATGAGATGCTGAAAAAGCCTTTGACAAAAATCCAACATTCTTTCATGTTGAAAGTCTTAGAGGGATCAGTGATACATTGTGCATACCTGAACACAATAAAGGCAGTATACAGCAAGCCAATAGTCAACATCAAATTAAATGGTGAGAAACTTAAAGCAATTCCACTAAAATTAGGGACAAGACAAGGCTGTCCACTGTACACTCTTTCCCTATCTATTCAATATAGTATTTGAAGTTCTATCTAGAGCAATAAGACTACTAAAGAAGATCAAAAGTGTACGAATTGGAAAGGTAGAAGTCAAAGGATAGTTTTTTGCAGGTGATGTGATAGTGTATATAATTGACCACAAAAATTCCACCAGAGAACCCTTACAGTTGATAAATACCTTCAGCAAAGGGGCTGAGTACAAAATTAACCATAGGAAATCAATAGCCCTCCTTTATATAAACAATAAAGGGCTGAGAAAGGAATAAGGGAAACTACATCAATTACAATAGCCACAAATAATATAAAATATCTTAGTGTAACCCTAACCAAGCAAATGAAGAGCCTGTATGACAAGAACTTCAAGTCTCTAAAGAAAGTAATTGAAGAAGGCATCAGAAGACGGAAAGATGTCCCATGCTCATGGATCAATAGGATTAACATAGTGAAAATGGCCACCTTGCCAAAAGCAATCTCCAGATTTAATGCAATTCTTATCAAAATTCCAATATAATTCTTTACATGTCTTGAACAAACAATTTTCAGGTTCATATGGAAAAACAAAAAATCCAGGATAACTAAAACAGCCCTTATAATAAAAGAACTCTTGGAAGGGAGATATCACCACCCCTGACTTCAACCTGTACTACAGAGCAATAGTAATAAAAACCATATAGTATCAGTATAGAAACGAACAGGGTGATCAATGGAAATGATTCAAAGACACAGAAATAAACCCACCTATCTATTTACACTTGAATTTTGATGAAGAAGCCAAGACCATACAATGGAAGAGGGAGAGCATCTTCAATAAATGGTGCTGGTCTAACTAGATGTCTTCTTGTAGAAGAATAAAAACACATTCATATTTATCACCCTTCACAAAACTCAAGTCCAAGTGGATCAAAGATCTCAACATAAAATCAGATACCCTATATCTAATAGAAGAGAAAGTGGAGAATACACTTGGATTCACTGGTACAGGATCACAAGTTGCTCAGGCACTAAGATCAACAGCTAATAAATGGGACATCATGAAATTAAAAAGCTTGTGTAAGTAAAAGGACACAGTTAATAAGACAAAAGGATAGCATACAGAATTGGAAAATATCTTCACCAACCCTACCTCTGACAGAGGACTAATATCTAAAATATAAAAAGAACTCATGAAGTTAGACACCAACAACCTAAATAACTCACTTAAAAATGGGATACAGAGCTAAACAGAATTCTCAACAGAGGAATCAGATGGCTGATAAGCACGTAAAATATGTTCAATGTCCATAGTCATCAGGGAAATGCAAACCAACATGACCCTGAGATTCCATTTTACACCTATCAGAGTGGTTAAGATCAAAGATCTAGCTGGGCAGTGGTAGTGCACACCTTTAATCCCAGCACTTGGGAGGCAGAGACAGGCGAATCTCTGAGCTCGAGGCCAGCCTGGTCTACAGAGTGAGTTCCAGGACAGCCAGGACTACACAGAGAAACTCTGTCTCGAAAAACAAACAAAAACAAAAACAAAACAAAAACAAAACAAAAAAAGAGAGATCAAAGATTTAAGGGACAGCTCATGTTGTCAAGGACGCAGAGCAAGGCTGGTGGGAATGCAACTTGTACAACCACTCTGAGAATCAATTTGGTAGTTTTCTTAGAAAACTGATAATAGTTCTACCTCAAGATCCAGCAATACCACTCCTGGGCATATACCTAAAAGATGCTCCACCATCCCACAGGGAGATATGCTCCACTATGTTCATAACAGCTTTATTCATAATAGCCAGAAACTGGAAGCAACCTAGGTGCCTCTCAACTAAAGAATGGATACAGAAAACGTGTTTTGCTTATACAATGGAATACTACTCAGTTATTAAAAACAAGGACATTATAAATTTTGCAGGCAAATGGATGGAACTAGAAAATATCATCCTGAGTGAGGTAACCCAAACCCAAAATGATGAATATGGTATGTGCTTACTTACTTATAAGTGGATATTAGCCATAAAGTAGAGGGCAACCACACCACAATCCACAGATCCAAAGAACCCAAATTACAAGGACACAGGGTTGCTGCTTGAAGCTATCTCAGAAGGAAAAAAAAAATAGATATCAGAGATGGATGGAGGGAGGAAACTGAATGAGAGCGGGAAAGGAGAGGGAAGCAGGTAAGAGGTGTGGGAATCAGGTTTAGGTAGAGCAGGGATGAGAGAATGGAAATCAGAGGTGATCAGGGCATCTCGAGGATATGCCAGAGATCTGGGATGATGGGAAGCTCCAGGGAGTCTATGGGGATGACACTAGCTCAAACTCTTATCAGTGGGGAAAATGGAGCTTGAAGTAGCCACTTCTTGTAGCCCAGCAGGACTCATGGTGGAGGGATAAGGACAGCAATCCACCAATAAAAGCATCTACCTAAAATGTGTCCTGACTATAAGATGTGCAGGAACAAAAACAGAGCAGACACAGAGGGAATGGCCAGTGACTGCCCCAAATTGAGATGCATCCCATGGGCAAGAACCCTGACACTACCAATGATACTGTGTTATGCTTGCAGACAGTTAGCAAAACTGTCCTCTGAGAGACTCTACACAACAGCTGACTGAAACAGATACAGAGACCCACACCCAACCTTTAGAGGGAGCTCAGGGAATCTTTTGAAAGAATTGAGGGAAGGATCTAGGGACCTGGAGAAAGCATGGACTCTACAGGAAGATCAAAACTAAACTGGACCCTTAGGAGCTCCCAGAGACTTACCCACCAATCAAAGAGGAAGAATGAATTGGACCTAGGGCCCCTGAATACATGTAGCAGATGTGCAGCTTGGTCTTCATGTGCCTGCTGGTGGTTTTTCCTAAATTTGTTGCCTGCCTGCAGATTCTGTTCCCCTAACTGTGCTGCCTTGTCTGGCCTCAGTGAGAGAGGATGTGCCTAGTCCTGCAGTGATTGGTGTGCTTGGAATAGGGGGTGGGGGTAGGAGATGGGGTGGGGATGATACCTGAGTGGGCTCTTCTCAAAAGATAAGTTTAGGGAGAAATGGTGTTGCGGGAAATATTAAAAAAGCGAATCTGCACATTCCAGCATTAGTGCCAGCCGGCCAACTAGAGCACAGAGCTCCTGCCATGCCATTAGCCTGCCAACTCTCAGGCCACAGAGCCTCTGCTGGGCCATCTCACTAGGTGGACCCCCTGCTAGCCCTCTCTTCAGCAGGCCTCCCCCCCACCCGAGTTCATCTAGCTATCCTGCAATGCCCCATACACCCTACGATACCTCACCACCAAAATACCCAGTAGAATCAAGACTCTTAAAGCTTAATTATCCAGTCAGATTTATGTAACAGTTTACAAGATGTCAATACAATAATTTCAGAGCCAATTGATAAAGATAAAAGCTTCACTCCAGTTATTCTAACGTTGTGAAAATCTTAGCTACATGTGGCTGCTTAAAACCATGTGTGATCAGGATCTTCTTCCTATTCTTCTGCCTCCATGTTGGCTTCTCCCTTCTTCTTCCCCTCCTGCTACCTCTCTATATCTCTCTCCAACTCCTAGCTCTGCAGCCCTTTTCCTGTCCAATCACAGGCCTGCCACTGCCCTAACGATTGGAACAAGTACTTGGGAGTTCTGCAAAACTTTCCAAAGCTGTAACTTTGATGTTACTTTGATGAGTATTTGGCATCTCCTTTAATAATGGAACACGAGTGGTTTTGCAGAATCTCTAAGTGGTGGCTTTAGAACTTTGCTAGGCAATCCTATAAAAATGACTCAATAGGATTCTATTTCTCTTTTAAACTCTCAATTTGGTGCTGAATTTAACTGATTTTTTTTTTTTTTTTTTTTTTTTTTTTTTTTTTAGAAAACTCCCAGGTACTTGTTCCTCATGGAGGAGTCTGGTGTAAAAACAAAAAAAAAGCTAATTACTGTTACCTTATCCTTCTATATAACTCTGGTCCATGGTCCAGCCAGGTATACAATTGCATTAAACCTCACATTAACTTTACATTTAACCTTATAGTAACTTATGTTAATCTTGATGCAACGTTTTTTTTTTTCTCATTAACTTTATCTCTTAATGTTCCCCACAAGGTTGTACAGTTATTAGCTCCTGACTTACATTCTGAATGGTTGCCAACTGTTAAGTTTTATCATGGCCCCGTGGGGAGATCCAAGCCTTTCTGGCCACTGCTCCTTCCCCTGGTCATCATCTTGTCACCTTGAAGCTTGAAGCAGTTACACAGAGATTGGTGCTCCAAACCCCTGAGAACAGTCCAGGTCACCTCTGAATGGGGAACTAATGGGCCATGGGCCATCCAACGAATGACTCTCTTTGCTAGTCTGGCCATTATGTTCAAGCCTTGGAATTAAAAGAGTTTAATTGAAGCCTTTTTGGAATTAGTTAACCTTTCTGACTTACCAGCTCTCAACAAAAACTTAAGAGAAATCTTAGATCAGCTTAGCATCCTTTGGGAACAACTGAACTTTGGGCTGCTATTCTACTCTAAGACTACATCTGACTCTGAAAGGGCTGGATCTGTGCCTCAACCCTCTCCACAAGTAATGGCGATTTCACACGGACAAATCCTAACTGGTTTGAGATGGGGTCCTAGACATAGAGACCCAAGAGAAATTCAACCATAAGCTTCTTTCACTGTACAGGCTTTTGGTTTTCCAACCACTCTGGTTTGTTCCCTTGATCCATTTGTCTTAGTCAGGGTTTCTATTATTGCACAAACATCATGACCATGAAGCAAGTTGGGGAGGAAAGGGTTTATTCAGCTTACTTCCACATTGCTGTTGATCACCAGAGGAAGTCAGGACTGGAACTCAAGCAGGTCAGGAAGCAGGAACTGATGCAGAGGCCATGGAGGGATGTTCCTTACTGGTTTGCTTCTTCCTGGCTTGCTCAGCCTGCTCTCTTATAGAACCCAAGACTTCTAGCCCAGAGGTGGCACCACCCACAAGGGGCCTACCCCCCTTGATCACTAATTGAGAAAATTCCCCACAGCTGGGTCTCATGGAGGCATTTCCCCAACTGAAGCTCACTTCTCTGTGATAACTCCAACCTGTGTCAAGTTGACACACAATACTAGCCAGTACACCATTCTTTCCTCCTTATAACCCTCATAATTATGTTTTTTGTTTGTTTATTTTAGATATTGTCTTTATTTACATGTCATATGATTTCTCCTTTCCCAGTTTTCCTCAAAAAACAGAAACAAAAACAAAAACAAAAAACAAAAAAACCAACCAACCAAACAAACAAAAACCCCAAAAACAACAAGAACAAAATTATGTATTTTAACCATCTTTTAAATGCCTCCTGTGCCCAAGCAAAATGTTCCATGTCAGTTCGCTGAATGGCTCTTATTCTAAAATAGCTCCATTTGTTTCAGATACATCTTCAAAAGGACCATTTGGAAACTGGCTGCATCTTTAGGCCTTTCACCCCAGGTTAGATACAATTCTTTATATTAGTCCTTTCTTTTCTCCTGTTGCCTTCCTTCAATGCCCTGTGGCTTCCTGCTGTTTCTGCAAGCAGGAAGCACTCTGGAGCAGCACTCTTGGCAGTGAGACTAGTCATTGTCATCCTGAATCAACTTCTCTTAGGGTTTCATTCCTGGGAAGAGACACCATGATCACAGCAACTCTTATAAAGTACAACATTTAACTGGTAATGGCTTACAGTCTCTGAACTTTAGTTCATTATCATCATGGTAGGAAGCATGGCAGCATTCAGGCAGACATCGTGCTGGAGGAGCCGATAGTTCTACATCTTGATGTGCAGGCAACAAGAAGGAGACTATGTGCCACACTGGGCATAGCTTGAGCATAGGAGACCTCAAAGCTCACTATCTCAGTGACACACTTCCTCCAACAGGACCACACCCACTCCAACAAATCCATATCTCCTAATAGTGCCACTCCACATGGACCAACCATTGAAACACACATGAGTCTATGGCAGTAATACCTATTCCAACCACCACACAACTCTACAGCCACTTCTCACCAGCTCACTCTGTCTTTCCCACCTTTTCTCCCAATCCCCCTTCACTTTCCAAGTTAATCAGTCTCTCAGTTTTACTCTGCAACCATACATCTGCTTGAAGCCCTCTAAAGATTATGTTTCAAAAGTTTCTGCAAGAATGCAGGGCAACAATCATATAATCCACTGCAGCCAATCATGTTAAAGCTCTCCTCTTGCTAAGTGACCAGTGGATCTCCTTTTCAATGGACCCAGAACTACCCCACCCAACAATGATCCACAGCAGGAAACAGCTAAGAAAGAATCTATTATGCCCCCCCCTCCATATTTCCATGTCCCCTTAGAGTGTGGAATAGTAGTTTCCTGCTATAAGACTATACTGTGCAGCATCCATTGCAGCCAGGCAAGGCAACTTTGGAAGGGAGGGATTTTAGGAGGAAATGTAAGTTATATGCCACAGCCATCTTGTTCCACAGACATTCTCAACCACTCATGGTGTGAGAGTATGCCCCCTTGTCATGTATGCCTGTAAACCTGGTTCAACCTGTTTGAGATCATACACTTCTCTCTTGATGCATTTAATCTCTTTCAGCCACCTCAGAAATAATATCTTGATTACAAGGAGCATGGGAAACAAGAGCAGAACTCTATTGCTTTCACATCTATGATCATTGACTTTAGGTACTATTGTTTTCTCCAGCAGAGACTGAGTTGCATCAAGTGTCAGAAACATGGATGCCATTGAATCCTATGCTTCCTAATTTTCATCTTTCTTCACCAGACACTGACCTCTTTCTTACAATTTCTGATTGATTACATACTTCCTGCAAAGGGCCACTGATTGAATCCAATGGCTCACCTACTACTAACATGATAGAGACAAGTATTTAGGACCAATCAAGAAGAGGTCACCATGGAGGAACATGGTACAAGATGTTCAAAGTTAAAAACTATTTCTAGAACTAGAAGCACTTTGCCATATATATTTAAAGTGTGTTCTTTAATGTACAACAATTCTATAGAGTAAATTTCAAGTACACAAGTTTAAATCAGCAAACATCATCTGAAACTGCCCTTGGTGCTTTTTCTACGTAGATGAGAAGTGGCTAGGGAGAAGAGATACCAAATGGGCAGTAAAGGAGAAGATTTGGGAGCCAGAGCTGGTTCTGCACTAATTTGCTGGGCTATTGTAGGCAGGTAACCTAACCTTGGCCCTCTCTTCTCTCCTCTAGCATAGGATACAAATTAATTAGCATCACCATATTATTGTACCCACCATCTTTATAAACTCATTGCTTTACTCCTTCCCTACCTGACATCTTATTTTCCAAACTCAGACTCTATCTCATACTTCTGGGATAGGAATGCATGTTTTTTTGGTTAGTCTTTGTGTTGATTGGTCTAGATGTATACAATTGGCCTCAGATCAAAAGGAATCCATGATACAACCAATACAGTTTGGTTTTGGTTGTGCATCAACTTGACACAGGCTGGAGTTATCACTGAAAAGGGAGCTTCATTTGGGGAAGTGCCTCCATGACATCCAGCTGTGGGGAATTTTCTCAATTAGTGATGGGCAGGGGAAGGGCTCTTTGTGGGTGGTACCATCTCTGGGCTGGTAGTCTTGGGTTCTATAAGAAAGCAAGCTGAGCAAGCCAGGGGAAGCAAGCCAGTAAGGAACATCCCTCCATGGCCTCTGCATCAGCTCCTCCTTCCTGACCTGCTTGAGTTCCAGTCCTGACTTCCTTTGGTGATGAACAGCAATGTAGAAAGTGTAAGCTGAATAAACCCTTTCCTCCCCAACTTACTTCTTGGTCATGATTTTTATGTGGGAACAGAAACCCTGACTAAGACACAGCCTAACAAAGGACTCACTTGACCAGAAAATCAGCCCAGCATCCAGGTGTGTTTACAGCTGACTCTTGGCCATCAATGTGGTTTTGGGTTTGCCTCAATCTGGAGCACTTTTCTTGGGGCTGATGCTGTCTGTTTTTCTAGGACTCCCTCACCCAGATGTTCATGCTTAAAGATAGATGAGGAAAGGAGAGAGAAGAAAGAACTATTTTAAGATTTTTTAAAGATTTACTTTCTCTCTCTCTCTCTCTCTCTCTCTCTCTCTCTCTCTCTCTCTCTCTCT
>JADRCD010162813.1:0-11750 GCA_019843815.1 Montemys delectorum
CAGCAGTGCCCAGGAACTTCGGGCATGTCTGGTGGCATGTCCCAGAGGAGGGTGCTCCACTAGCTAAACAGGTTCTTTAGAAGTTTCCAGCTCTAGTTGCCCACCGTGCTCGATATGCTGATAATACACCTTTAAAATGATTTATTTCGTTTAATGGCTGGAGGGATGCTCAGGGGTTGGTAATATTTCCTATCCTTCTAGGGGATTTGAACTCAATTTCCAGAACCCACAGGGGATGGCTGACAACTGGTTCTCCCCTTCCACCTTTCTGTGAGTCCTGGGCCTCAAACTCAGGATTTATATGGCAAGTGCCTGTGCATGCTGAGCCACCATCTCCATAACATATGGAGTGGTTTCTTCTCTCTCCTTTCTTACTTCCCTACTGGTTCCTGGGGTCATTCTCCAAATATGGTTTGCACATATGTGGGTCTCTGTTACCAGATAATCTCCTCTTCTCTGGGGATCCAAATGAAGACAGTCACTCTAGGCAGAAAGCCTTTTCCTCCCCCGTTCCTCACCACACCTCTGTAGAACTCCCAGGCCCCAAGGCAGTTTGCAAACCAATGGACTAGGAAACAAATTCTCCGTGTTCCTTTATGGTCACAGCATCCTAAAGTTTCTCATGACTTTGCTTTTGAATGCAGTGCACTAAATACCACTGTTTTTTTCTCTTTGGGCTTTATTATTATTTTTTAAGTTAATTTATTTATTCATGTACAACCCCATATCAGTCCTTTCTCTCCTCCCAGTACCTGCTCATGTAAGTCCTGCCCCCTCTCCCATTGCACCTTCCCCCTCTCCTTTGAGAAGAGGAAGCACTTCTCTGGGTGCTACTCCTTTTAGTCCACTCCCACCCCCATCAAGTAGTTTCAAGACTAGGCACTCCCTCTCCCACTGAGGCCAGACAAGGTGAAGGATCCACATGGAAGACAGGCAACAGGTTCACAGACAGCTCCTGTTCCAGTTGTTGGGGGACTCACATGAAGACCAGGCTGCTCATGTGTAACATATGTGCAGGGAGCTTGGTCCAGCCCAGGTTTACTCTTTGGTTGGTGATTCAGGCTCTGGGAACCCACAAGGATCCAAGTTAGTTGACTCCTGTGGAGTCCCTGTCCTCTTCGGGTCCCTTAATCCTTCTCTGAACTCTTCACAATAGCCACAAATAACATAAAATACTGTGTGTGTGTAAATCTAACAAGCAAGTGAAAGACCTGAAGAAAGAAATTGAGGAAGAGATCAGAAGATGAAAAGATCTCTCATGCTCACAGATTGGTAAGATTAACACAGAGAAAATGGTCATCTTACCAAAAGCAATCCCCATCAAAATCCCAACACAATTCTTTACAGATCTTGAAAGAACAATTCTCAATGTCATATGGAAAAACAAAAATCCCAGGATAGTCAAAACAGTCCTGAACAACAAAAGAACTTGTGGAGGTACCACTATCCCTGGCTTCAAGCTGTGCTACAGGGCAAGAGTAATTAAAACTGCACTGTATTGGTGTAGAAGCAGACAGGTTGGCCAATGGAAATGAAGCAAAGACTCCGAAATAAACCCACATACCTATAAACACTTGATTTTTTTTTTTTTTTTTTAAAAAGAAGCCAAAATCATACGATAGAAAAAAGAAAGATTCATCAACAAATGGTGCTGGATTAACTAGATGTTTGCATGTAGAAGAAATTTATTTATTATTTATTTATTACCTGCACAAAACTCAAGTCCAGTCAGGCAGTGGCGGTGCATGCCTTTAATTCCAGCACTTGGGAGGCAGAGGAAGGTGGATTTCTGAGTTTAAGGACAGCCTGGTCTACAGAGTAAGTTCCAGGACAACCAGGGCTACACAGAGAAATCCTGTCTCGAAAAACAAACAAACAAGCAAGCAAACAAACCCTCAAGTCCAAGTAGATCAAAGATTTCAACATAAAACCAGATACACTAAATCTAATAGAACAGAAGGTGAGAAATAGCCTTGAACGCGTCAGTACAGGAGAGGACTTCCTGAATAGAACATCAGTGGCTCAGGCACTAAGGTCAAGCATTAATAAGTGGTACCTCATAAAGCTAGAAAGCTTCTGTAAATCAAAGGACATGGTCATTAGGACTAAATGGCAGCATACAGATTAGGAAAGGACCTTTTTTTTTTTTTTACCAACTCTACATCTGACAGAGGGCTAATATCCAAAAGAAATGTTCAACATCCTTAGCCATCAGGGAAATACAAATCAAAATGACTCTGAGATTCCACTTTATACCCATCAGAATGGGTAAGATCAAAAACTTAAAGGAAAGTACATGCTGATGAGGTTATAAAGCAAGGGAAACACTTCTCCACTGCTGGTGGGAGTGAAAACTTGTACAACCACTCTGGAAATCAATTTGGCAGTTTCTCAGAAGATTGGGAATAGTTATACCTTAAGATCCAGCTATATGACTCCTGGGTATATACCCAAAAGATGCTCCACAACCCCACAATGACACTTGTTCAATGATGTCCATAGCAGCTTTATTCATAATAGCCAGAAACTGGAAACAACTTAGATGTTCCTCAACTGAAGAATGGATAAAGAAAATGTGGTTAATTTATACAATGGAATACTACTCAGCCATCATAAGCAGGGACATCATGAATTTTGCAGGCAAATGAATGGAACTAGAAAATATCCTGAGTGAGGTAAGGTAGACATGCGTGGAATGTACTCATTTATAAGTGGATTTTAGCCATAAAGTACATTATATAATTATAATTATAATCCAACCAAAATTCAAGGACCATCTACCTCAGTGAAATTTTTAGGAGTCTAGTGATGTGGGGCATGCAGAGATATTCCTTCTAAGGTGAAAGATGTTATTGCACCTGGCCCCTCCCACCACCGAGAGAGAAGCTCAACATTTAATGGGTCTATTTGAATTCTGGAGACAGCACATTCCTCACTTGGGTGTGTTACTCAGGCCCATTTACCAAGTGACTCAGAAAGCTGCTAGCTTTGTGTGGGGCCTGGAACAAGAGAAGGCTCTTCAACAGCATGCTGTGCATGCTGCTTTACCACTTGGACCATATGATCCAGCAGCAGTGGAGTACAGGCATCTGGAACCTAGAAGACAAGATGTGTGCTACAAAGGGCAGAGCTGGAGAAGTGACCAAAGCCCTTAGAGGAGCCTAGAAGATCGTGAGTTGAATCTCAGACACTGGTTTTGCTTTTGATTGTGAATGTGCCTTGATATTTTTCCCTCTTGAAGGAAGAATGTATTTTAGTGGAGCCCACAGTTAAGAGACTTTGAATTTTAAAAGATATTGGACATTTTAAATTTATTGAACTTTTAATATGTAAAGACTGTGGGACTTTAGATCTTGGGGATGAATAAGAAAATAAGGGTTGAGGCTTAATAGTGATGTGTTTGTGTGTCAAGTTGACAAGGGGTCAATTGTACTGGCTGGTTTTGTGTGTCAACTTGACACAGGCTGGAGTTATCACAGAGAAGAGAGCTTTAGTTGGGGAAGTGCCTCCATGAGATCCAGCTGTGGGGTATTTTCTCAATTAGTGATCAAGGGGGTAGGGCCCCTTGTGGGTGGTGCCATCCCTGGGATCGGCTGGAAGTCTTGGGTTCTATAAGAGAGCAGGCTGAGCAAGCCAGGAAAAGCAAGCCAGTAAGAAACATCTCTTCATGGCCTCTGCATCAGCTCCTGCTTCCTGACCTGCTTGAGTTCCAGTCCTGACTTCCTCTGGTGATCAACAGCAATGTGGAAGTAAGCTGAATAAACCCTTTCTTCCCCATCTTGCTTCTTGGCCATGATGTTTGTGCAGGAATAGAAACCCTGACTAAGACAGATGTCCATAGCAGCTTTATTCATAATAGCCAGAAACTGGAAACAACTTAGATGTTCCTCACCTGAAGAATGGATAAAGAAACTGTGGTTAATTTATACAATGGAATACTACTCAGCCATCATAAGCAGGGACATCATGAATTTTGCAGCCAAATGGATGGAACTAGAAAATATCCTGAGTGAGGTAAGGTAGACATGCATGGAATGTACTCATTTATAAGTGGATTTTAGCCATAAAGTACAGGATAGCTATGCTGTAATCAACAGACCCAAAGAAGCCAAATAACAAGGAGGGCCCAAGGGAGGATGGTTGAATATTTCTCAGAAGGGGAAATATGGGGCAGTGGTCTGTCCAGGCAGCCTGGGCCCAGTCAAGTATAAGTCTAGAACCCCAGAGCCCCAGTGGGCAATATTTCTTCTGCCTGCAGGGGACGGAAGGAGTTCAGCTATAATTCCTGGGACCTTGGCTCATATTTTAGTCCCAATTCCAAACAAGTGCCCCAGCAGGAGAGGTGTGTGATATTGGTCAAGCCCTCTTACATGCAAATAAAGACTCTCAGTCCAAATCAATGAGAGATAACTGCTGTCGAAATCTGAATGACCCCCAAAACTGTATATATATCCTATCCAGGGAAGTAATAGCATGTGAAAGATCTACTCCATTGTCTGAGCCTTTTGTTCTAAGAGCTGTAACACTTGGGAAGAGGTCTACTCTCCCAAAATGTGTCCTGAAGCTGCTTCACACTCCTCACTGGCTAGTAGGCCTCTGGGCAGCAATCAGAAATGGAGTGGCCTGGAAGACGGCAAAGACAGCCTCACCCATGCTTTCCCTTCACTAGGACTCTTGCACCAGGTAGGGCTGGAGATCTCTGTGGAAAGCCTCTGGCAATCAGGCCTATAGCTGGTGCCCAACATGGGGTGAATACTGCTAGAAGGTGAGCCCCCTACCTTTACAAACAATCAATCTGTCTTTTCCTACTGTGTTTTCAGTCAGTGCCATCATGTGGATTTGGACAAACTAAAGGGGCAACTGAAGTCTCCTGGCCAGAGATCTAATCTGGTGTTGGCTGAAGGTCCCTCTGGCCTCTGTCTAAATCCCAACATCCTGCAATGGGCATTGGCAAATACTCTCTATCTAACTTCTCCTTAAAACAAAAAGAAAACCTGGTGACACAGCAACCACTTAAAAGCCACAGGCCTGTTGCCACTTCTTAAATTTGCAGGCGGGCTTAGTGTTTTGTACCTCTGCAGAATCCCTTGAAGCCAGACAAGCTAAGGGAATATTCCCATTGGACAAACATTTCTATTCTTTTCTATCATGGGTAACTCACCATCCCATAAAAAAAATCGTCCCAGGCCAGGGAAATACGTGCCCTACTAAAACACCATGGAATAAAGATAGCCAAAAACCAAGCCTCCTTGTTTTGGGAGGAAGTCCTTCAAATAGCGCCATGCATGGCCAAGGATAATATTTATAGCCCAGACTCATGGATCTGAGTAGCTTCTCTCATCAAGAATAAAGATACTTAAGAAGGAGAACTACCCTCCCGTGATTTTTTGCCGATCTTAACTGCAATTTGGCAATGCATAGGGCCATCTAGAATAGGACAGACTGATAGCAACACAGCTCCTGAGCCCCCTCAGTCAGACGAACCCAAAGATTAAGGTCATAAAGACCACTCTATTTCAGATCTCACAGCTCTTACTCAATTGATAAAAGAAATATTGCCCACTGGGGCTCCAGGGTTCTAGATTTATACTCAACTGGGCCCAGGCTGCCTGAACAGACCACTGCCCCACAGGGAAATAAAATAGATACCAGAGGTTGATGGAAGGAGGGAACTTGGTAGAAGAGGGGATAGGGAAGAGAGCAGGGCAGAGTGGTGGGGAAGATCATATGTAGGGAGAGCAGGGGAGAGAGAAGAGAGATTGGTGGGGGGAGGCAATCTCTGGGATGTGCCAGAGCCCTGGGATGGAGAGAGGTCCCAGAGAGTCTATGGGGGTGACTCTAGCTGAGACTCCCAGAAGTGGGAGATATAGATCCAGAAATACCTACTTCCTGTAACCAGGCAGGACTCCCAGTGGAGAGACAAGGGTAGCAACCCACCCACAAAACCTTCAACCGAAATGTGTCCTGCCTACCAGATATATAGGGACAAAGATAGAGACATTGGCTAACCAATGACTGACTCAAATTTAGACCCATCCCACAGGCAAGAACCAATTCCTAACAGTATTAATGATACTTCATTATGCTTCTAGATAGGAACCTATCATAACTGTCCTCTGAGAGGCTTCACCCAGCAGCCAATAGAAAGAGAAGCAGAGACTCACACCTAAACATTAGATGGAGCTCGGAGAGTCATGGAAGAATAAATGCTACTTCCCACTGTTATGTTCAGGTGGACAGATTTGGTGATTCTTTACAAACTCAAAGTGAGATTATACTTCGACTTTCTCCAAGGGCTATTGTAAGGAAATGAATCCATGCCAACTGGCAGGTACACTGGCCTCAAATCAGTTAGAAACAAGGATGCTTGAATGCTTTGGGGATGGGTATCAACTCCACTTTGATGGGTGCTATTTTTTTCTGATGTTTTTTCTAACTTTTCTATGGAGGAGAAAGGAAAAATCTGGACAACAGGATGTTTCTCCTCCCCAGCTTTAGAAGAGCACGAGAAGCAAGTGGGGTATGCATATGGGTGCCTCATTTGAGTGTGCTCATCCTGTTTTGGGGTACAGTAGCCTATTGTAGACCTGGTACTTTCTCTCTGTACCTGTTGGCCCTCTGCCACCTCCCAGAAAATCAACAGCCTCCTGGGAGCTTCCTTCAGCCAGCAGCTGTTGAGGCTGAGAGAAGCATTTGGCCCACTCTTACCTTCTAGTGAAGCTTGGGTGTGTATGCAAGACACTGTTCTTCACAGCTCTTGGTTTTACATTCCTGTTGCCTGCGATGGCAACATGCTCAGGGACACCCCCAGTCTGGGCTTTCTTTCTTCTTTCTCATGTCCCTACCTCTCTGCTTATATATTTTGTCATTGTTGTTGTTGATCTCCAGGAAATTTCAGGTGCCTAAATCCTTGTAACAGATTCTACTTTTGGGAGAATCAAACTAAACTATTTCCTAGACCTTGCTGTCCGCAGTCTTCTGATTCTTGATCTGTTCCTGGAAGCCACTTGTGTGTGTGTGTGTGTGTGTGTGTGTGTGTGTGTGTGTGTGTGTGTTAGAGATTCAGGAGTGAGAGTAACTGCAGGTTTCAGATGTTGTTGAACTTGAGGGTAGCAAAAGCTGTCCTTGGAAGATCTTGGTGGGCTGGGAGCACAAGTTTAGGGTGCTTGTCCTCTCTTGATGAGCAGCTGTAGGACCATTTCCTCAGGGGCCCTCTTGCTCCTCCTGCTTGGGCTACTATTTGATGGCTCACAGTCACCTGTGGATTGCTTACCACTGTCTCTTCCACCATTGTACACCAGCTGTCTCTCCATGCTTATTTTCCATTCCCTTTGTGCCTGCTGACTCTGACCAACTGTGTCCTCTTCCTTGCCTTTCCCTCAGCCAAATCCTACTATTGATCCTTAAGGTGCCAGTCCAAGGTTAAACTCTTGCAGCCTTCACCGTTTTAGGGTTACTGTCGCTGTGATGAAACACTATGATCAAAAGCACAAAGGGTTTATTTGGCTTACACTTCCACATCATTGTTCATCATTGAAAGACATCAGGGCAGGCACTCAAACAGGGCAGGAATCTGGAAGCAGGAGATGATACTGAAACCCCAGAGGGATGCTATTTCCTGTCTTGCTCCTCATGGCTTACTCAGCCTGCTTTCATATAGAGCCTAGGACCACTAGGCTAGGGGAATTCTCATCCACAATGTAGCTGGACCTTCCCACATCAATCACTAATAAAGAAAATGTCCTATAGGCTTGCCTACAGCCCGATCTTATGGAGACGTTTCTCAAATGGGGTTGCTTCTTCTAAGAGCACTCCGGCCTGTGTCCAGTTGACATAAAGACTGGTTGGCACACCCTCCCTCCCCACCTCAGATTGCCATTATTTTCATCCCCTCTTCAGCATGATCACACACAACCTGGAATAGTGCGTGTATACATTTTTCTGTCCACACCACCATAAACTCCTTGGAAAACAGGCTGTATCTTATTTGCTGCTTGAGTCCCCAGAGTCCTTTAAAGGTCCAGGCTCACACCCTGATGCCTGAGGTCTTTCCAAGAAACATAGCTTGGAATGGGCATGTGTCTATAAGTTGTAGAGAGCCGCACCCCATTACAAGATGGCGCCGGCATCCGGTTTCTTCTCCCCGTAACACGTAGTCTGCGCATGTGCCTAGGACCAGAGCTCGCCAAGTCACAGCCTATCCCGAGGCGTCTCATGAGGTAATGAGCAAACAGCCAATCAGAGATGAACATGCCGCTCCAGGGTATATATAAGCAGTGCATTCTCCAGGGCTCGCTCTCTCCTTGCCACATGGTAATAAAGGTTTGCTGCAGAAGGATCGTGTGTGTGTGTGTGTGTGTGTGTGTGTGTGTGTGTGTGTGTGTCCGTGTATTCCTGCCGGCGGGAAAATAGCGCGAACCACAATAAGGGAAAGTGCACCTAGGGAAAAACAGACAGAGGTGGGGATGGCTGAAGAACTGGAGGAGGTCAAGCTGGGTGTGCCTTCAGGACAAAGTCCTATAGAAGGAGCTGGAGTGCAACTCTGTAGGGTGCCCAGCAGTAAAGATGCAAGCAGCATCTTTAGACGCTGGGTGCACTGTCCATGGTCCTGGTGGAAAGCTGCTCTAGGGACACACAGATCCTGCGATTTTCACATCTTGGAGCAGAGTGGCTCCAAAGCCCAAAGCCACCTGGCAGAGATAGTCTAAGACATGGGCTGCTGAAGGCTAAGGCCGGGGCCATGTTTCATCTTTAGAAGGCAGCTGTGAGCACCCACAGTGGTGACTAACAGGCTGAGAGGCTCAGGATGAGTTCCAACAGCATCCACTAGAGGGCTCACTATACACCTGACAACCGGACAACCCACACTGAAACCCTGCAAAGGTGGATTTCAGACAGGATGGTGGCTTTGCCTTGACTGCTCAACCAGGCTAATCTCAAAGGTCTCCATCATTCCAACCATGTGGGAGTATGTGCTGGGTTCTGGGCAAGCTCTGTGGCATGTTATATACAGGACTTGAGCACTTGTAGGTGTGCTGTTTTGGGGAATCTTGGAAATGGATGGAAGGATATGGAGGGATCACTACTCATCGATTTGATCTGTCTGTCTGTCTGTCTGTCTGTCTGTCTGTCTGTCTCTGTCTCTGTCTCTCTCAGGAGAAAAGAAAGACAACAACAAAAACAAGGTCTCGCTGTCTTGCCCACACTGGCCTGGATCTTACTATGAAGACCAGGCTAGCCTGGACTTGAACTCACAGAGATCCACTTGCCTCTACTGAGAGCTAGATCAAAGCTGTGAGCCTGGATACTTGACTTGTTTTGTCTTTTGTCTTCTTTGCTGCTGCTGCTGCTGCCACCACCACTACCACCTCCTTCCTCCTTCTCTTCCTCCTCTTCTCAAATGTTGGTGTGTGTGTGCATGTGTGTGTGTGTGTGTGTGTGTGTGTGTGTGTGTGTGAGATGCACATGTCACTGCACATATGGAGGTCATAGGGCAACATCTGGATATCAGTTCTCACTTTTCTACCTTGTTTGAGTGAGTCACTTTGCCTCTGTGTAAGCCAGGCTAGCTGTTTAGGCGTCTCCGGCCTCTGTCTCACATATCCTATGGGAGTGTTAGGACTACAGGTGCCTGTGTTCTGGGATGCTGAGTGAAGGCTAGCAGGCTTGTGTGAGCTATCTCCTCAACCTAACTCATGTCTTCTTGACCTTTAACTGCCACTTTTCAAGTCTATACCCCAAATGCTGGCCAGTTCTTTATTCAGTGTTTGAGTCCCCACTCTCCTCAGTGTTCTCATCTGACAAACTGTGCTCATTCTAAAAGTTTAGTTTCCTAGGTGAGGTTTTTTACTTCTTTAAATTTGTGCCATTAAATTCATTCTTCTGCAAGGGGACTACTAGGTTCTTATTTACTTGCCATTGGCATCTTTGAAAGATGGCATGCTCCTCCGTGTTAAGGAATGTGACACCTTCTGACCCCTCGACATTTGATGGTTCCCTCTTCTGAACCACAAGTGATTCCCTCCCTCCTTGAGCTAAGTTAATGCTGAGGCTTGTGTGGTTCATGAGACATGAGTGACCTGTGTCACTTCCAGGTGAAAAGTTTTAAAGGCCATTGTGGGACTCTTCAGAGCCCCCTTTCTTGTTTTAGGGATCATGGGAGAGCAGAGATGGAGCCTCTAGTAGCTACAGTCCCTGAGTGAGGACACTCTGAGTGATGCAGAGGTCTTGGTATTTTTATACCAGGCAAGTGTCATGAGCAGGGCATGCATTTCTGCTGTCTAGAGCCTCTGTGAGCAGGTGATGTTATACAGTACAGACCAGTCACTTTTGGAGAATATAGTACAGGACTCACCTCTGGGCCTCTCAGAATCTAGGTTTCATGTATCAGAACGCCAGGATATAAAGATGGATGAAGTACACTCACCAGTGTTCGGTTGGCTGGGATGAGGAAGCTGGGCCTGGCCTAGGATAAGTCATTACGTGAGTGACTGATTCAGATGCCTTAGGGGCATTTTTAATCAACAATGGTCAATGGTAGAGTTCTAATTGAGGTTCTCAGAGACTCTCCTCTGTGGGCAATTGTTCCTCTTCTTTTATTCCTTTCCTTCTTCTCCTCCATCTCTCTCCCTTTCCTGTCCCCTTTTTCTTTCTTCCATTCTAGCTTTAAAAAACCTAGCTGTATCTGTTTGTCAACATGAAAGGCAGGAAGAAAACAGAAGTATGATTTTGATTTGTTTGAGGTATGAACAAAGAACAGCAAACCTTGCTGTGGTGAAGAAATGGGTTGAGGAAACACTGTACTCTTTAGATAAACATAGACACTTCCCTCAGTGTCCCATCATAACAGCTCAAATTCCATTACAAAAGCAAAGTGGATAAGATTTTAGGATGACAAAATAGGCCTGATATTAAACTTTTGCATCTTGCTCTTCTCATTTTGGGGGTTATTTTCTACTATCATTATCTAAGATCTCTGAAATAGCTTTAAGGGACAAAAGTTTTCTTTTTTCTTTTTGTTAGTGCCAACAATCAATGAATCTCACAGACAGTTTCCTACAATAGACCTTTCTCTTGGTGCAGAGGAAAGAAAGCCCAGAGAAACCCAGTCTTTACCGATCTGTGGTTCTGAAGTTACTCAGACAGACATGAAACAGAGTAGGAAATTCAGAGAGAGATCAGTTGGAAACAAAACATGGCGGATGGCCAGAGAACCATGTAAGTATTCATTCTACTTCTGTGATGTTGGGTGCAGATGCTTGGAACACAAGAGGCCTGGGAGGTGGGAAAGAAAGGACAAAGTGTTTGTAATGCAGAAAAATGAAAGATAGAACAGAAAAGGCAGGGCAAATATCCTGAGCGCTAGTGGAACCCCTCACATGCCCCTCTTGCCATAACAAACTCATTGACAAAGACTGCCATTGACTGTGCTTTATCTTCGGTGTGCTACTCAAAGGGCGCATGCCAAGTGCATCCTACGCAAACAGGAGGTTTACTTCCTGACCCTGAAATCAATTCTCTGTCAAAGAGCTGGCTGATGGATCACCTTGTGGCTGCCACTGCATTGAAAATCACATCAAATGTCTGCTCAAGCACTCTTTGGAATTATGCACTGGAATCTCTAAGACAGGGCTGGAGATGAATCAGGGAAAGTGTATATTCACCCACCTAGCCCTGTAGTCTGTCTCCAAGAGCCAGGAAAACGCAGCCAGAGCTCTCTGTGGTTGTGTGGTTCTCCCAGGAATGGTGGG
>JADRCD010162815.1:0-10124 GCA_019843815.1 Montemys delectorum
GCCCTTGGCTTGGCCAGGTGAAACATAGTAACTGTCTAATAATTTAATCAGTGTTTATGAATCACTGCTGTGGGTAATACTTCACGATCTCAAGAGTTTCAGTATGAGAAATGTGGAGTGGTTAAGGTAGCCAGAGATGCTTACAACAACAACAACAACAACAACAACAACAACAACAAAATGTATATATTCTCTAAGTGGTCACATGGACCATCTCCAGTTTGCTTAGACAAGCACTCACCTTGGTTCCTAAGGGACCAGGTAACCCAGGTGGTCCACGTAGTCCCTGTTGAAATGAAGAGCATAGAACCATGAGAGCTGAATCACTCAGTGCATACCAGGTTGCTGCCCTCTGCTGGAGCAGTAGTTGGAGAGCCAATAGACTCTCACTGCAATGTGAGTACATTGAATCATAGGTCCTGGGTGTGATTCCTGACTCTGCCATCTCCTGACTTTATTTAGACAAAACAAGTTACACTGTTCCTTAGCGTGTTTTTCTACTTCAGATCTCCATGTGAAGGGCATCCAAAAGGAAGCAGCGAGATCAAACTTCAAAGCCAGGCTCACCTGACCCAGTGACCCCTAAACCTAGTCTCTTTCTTTATCACACTATGGAAGGGGACTCCATTTCCAGCTGATGAGCTCGGCCTAGTAATGACACTCATGAACACACTTGAAATGTAAGTCTATTTTTGGCTGGAGGAGCTCAGTGTAGATGAAGAATCTGCCCCCACTCTGTGTGTGTGTGTGTGTGTGTGTGTGTGTGTGTGTGTGTGCTCGCGCGCGCGCGCGCACGCGCCCGTGTTTGTGTACCACAGCAACTGGGTACTTTGAAACTTGTTTACATGACTGGCTTCCCTTGGATCCTGAGCATACAGTCAGAGCTCCATGTGCTCTGAGCTGGCTTAGCGTACAGCTACCATATGTACCCATTTGTGGTTTTGTGCTTCGAAGGATCCAGTTTTCCGTGGTCAACCACAGGCTGAAAGTATTAAGTCACAGATTTCAACAGTAATTCATGAGTTAGTAAAAACTGTCATGGAAGTACAATGTTACAAGTTTTCTACTTTATTGTTATTTTTAAGCGTGCTGATTGATGACAGGACTGTGTTCCTGGGCCAAGGGACATCTTGTACATCAACCATGGCTCGCTTTCTAAAATGAGTCTTTGCTTTTGCCCTGTTCTCTTTTCTGCTGTTAGCCTGGCTTCCCAAAGCTCGGAGCACGTCAGCCCACCACTTACCGGCTCCCCATCCTTCCCCTTTCCTGGTGGCCCTGGGAGGCCAGGAGCACCAGGATCTCCCTGTGGACCAGCTGGCCCTGGGCTGCCTTCTTCCCCGGCTGTGCCCTGCAGAGAGAAAAAGGACCTTGATGAGCATTAGCAGCAGGCAGAACTCTGCTTTCCAACAAGTCAGCCTGAGCCTGTGTGGCAATGGCTTCCTTGGCTGCCTGTCCCTCTGAAACATCAGAAGAAAGACTGGTCAGTGGCAGTCCGAAGTTGAACTCTGTTCCCCCACATTCAGATGCTGAAATCCTTTCTTCCAGCAGAGCCTCCACCAAGCTTCACCCTCCCTGTCCCTATTCCTTCTCTGATGGAGAAATTCAGGATAATCAGTACAGGCTCTCAAGCAGGAATGAGAGGGGTCCCCTTCAAGTCTAGAGAACAGGGTCAATTTTTCCAGCTCCCAGTCAGACGTGCTAAAGAAAGAGTAGGTGGGAATTTGAGGGAATTTTGTCCTTTTGCAGAGATCTGGTCTCTTCCAGCCCTGGTCCTTGCTCAACAGTCATGCTTTTTCCACACACTCAAGAGAAAGTGTTTGGCTCCCCCTAGAGTTCAAATGGGTCAACAGCACACAGAGAAATAATTTGGATATAGCCCTTTGAATGTAGGTGCTCTTGTTTCTGTAATTTAAGATGGCGTTATCTTTTTTTTTTTAAAGCACCTACAGGGTATTGTGGCATACACTTATAATCCAAGGACTCAGAAAGTAGAGGCATGGTGCTTATTGCAAGTAGTACACCAGCCTGGTCTACATAGAAAGCTCCTGATGTTCAGGGGACACACACACTCATCTTGTACTTGTACCACTTGGGGATTGTTATTAAGCTTGTGGTCAACAGACCATAAGCCAAATATATGTTCTATAGTTTGATTTTCTTCTGAAATAAATCATTTTCCCCTCTGAAGCTTGTACTTTAAAATAAAATATTTTGCTAAAATGAAAAAAACTACCCTTACTCTTGCTAAAATTTTACCAAAATAAAATCATGAAAAGTAAAAATGATCACTTCTGATAATGTTTTCAAGAGAAGCACTGAGAAAGAATCTATTTGATGAATTTGGAGTAGCCCTCTAATTCCAGCATTTGGAAGGCTAAGCCGGGGAAATTGCCATAGATTAGAAGGTAGCCTAAACTAGAGAGTGTAGCATGAGCCACAGAGTGAGACCCTATCTGAAAGACCAGCCATCTGTTGGCAGTTTGTAGAATGCTGTAGATGATACATCTGGAGAAAGGACACCTGGCATGTGATGGGGCAGAGCATACCATCACATCCTTGTCACATGTTCTCTCCCAGGGCCATGCCCCTGGCTACAGTCCTTGGGGTGATGTTCCTATGCTTGGACCAAAGCTCCTTCTGCCATTCTCACTTTACAGCTGAGCAATCTCAAGTGCAGCGACTGTCAGGGTGGTAGTTTCTCAGCCTGGCTCTTGTTGACACTGAGGATGGCTGAACCTTGTCTGTTGTGAGTGTTGGGGACAGCATCCCTCACTGTTTTGGGATAGTTAAGGAAGGATCCTGTTCTGTATATGCTAATGCAGGTGCAGCTCCTCTCCTTGGTGCAGGGACCACCAAATGTCAAGAGGAGGTGAGGACTGCCCCTACTAAAAACCACTGTTCTGACCCTAGTTCAGAGTCCCACAACTCGGACATGGAACCAGCCTTTGATGAGTCTCCCTTGGGCACTGATGAACACTGGGTTTCCCAAGCCCTGCCTCAGCATCGCCAACACGGATGACAACCTTCCTTAAAGCACATGGTCATGTCAGAGCAATGTGTAGAGGGACTGCAGAAGGTGCAATATTCCTCCTAGACCTGTGGGCTCATTTCAGTTGATAGAAAGGGAGATCTTGTTTCCCTCTTCTCTATAATAAATGAAATGCTTTCCCAGGCTTGGGACGGGTTCCCCGGTAACCATGGTGCTCAGTGGATAAGTGGATCGCTGAATTAGAAGTGGAGTGTACACTGAGATGAAGGTGAGAGGATATGAGATCTCACATTTCCCTCTCAGCCATACAGTCCCTTCTGATGCCTGGGCCCTAAGCCAGCCCTGAGCAGTCTGAGCTTCTCACCCACTAGCCCAGTGAAGCCTAGAACAATAGATGCCTTTCTGTAGACTGCATCCCTCTTACCTTCTCTCCACGCTCCCCGTCTTTCCCAGGGACGCCTCTGACACCAGGGGGACCCTGAAAAAAAAAAAAGAAAGGTTATTCACACAGTCAGTTTTTGATGGATATTAGCCCCCAGGGTAATGTCAACAGACCTCTTTCACTTCAGTCTTATCTCTTTTTCTTTCTCTCTCTCTCTCTCTTTCTTTCTTTCTTTCCTTTTTGTTCCAAGACAGAGTTTCTCTGTGTAGCCCTGGCTGTCCTGGAACTCACTCTGTAGACCAGGCTAGCCTCGAACTCAGAAATCCACCTGCCTCTGCCTCCCAAGTGCTGGGATTAAAGGCATGAGCCACCACTGCCTGGCTCCATTCAGTTTTAAACTCACTGGTGCCCATGCACTTGCCTGAGTCTAGTCCTGGAGCTTGTCACAACAAAACTTTGAGAACAGGTATGGTCTGCTGAGTGCTTTCCCCCAATAGCCTTAGTCTTTGGGTAGGCAGACCAGGCAAAGGCTGACACCAATAAGGTTTCTTTAAACTCAAAAATCTGATTTGGTGTCAGAGATCTACTCTTTGAGTGTCTGTGGTGTTCTCCCCAATACCTCAAGGAAAGCTCAAGGACAAACACTGTGCAGACACACCAATTGGGTGACTTATGGTCATGAGAAAGAGAACAGCTAGTTAGTCACACTGAGAAGTGGAGCTCAACTCTACTGAGGACTGGGGAGCCTATTGAGGACACCCTGTAGGGCTGCCTCACCTTAGAGCAAAGAACTAGGCTACCAGGACTGGAAAGCTGGGTGAGTGGTTAAGAGCACTCACTGCCCTTTAAGAGAAACTGGAGCAATAAATATTCAATTCCCACCACCTGCATGGTGGCTCACAACTACATATAGTCTACCTCCAGGATCTCTGAAGCCCTCTTCTGGCCTGCCTAGGCACCAGCACCCAGTGGTACAAGGACATACATGCAGGCAAACATCCATACACAGAAAAATCATTTTGTTATATTTAAAGAGACTGGCTGTTTCTTCTCTTGTCACCCTGGAGCTACTTCAGGTGACAATTCTGGCCCCTTTCTATGGCTGACTGGACAGCATGCCCTCCAAAAGCCAGATAAAATGGGCAAAAAAAAAAAAAAATCAGGATTGGTTGGCACTGATTACGGATGCAGGGTGGGAAAAGAAGGACTGTATGGAAAAGAGCTACTTCAACCACTTCCCCACATGACTCGGTCTCTTCCTGCCTCCATTGCCTCCTGCATAAAATGAGGTCAGATCTACCTAACAGGCTTGTGTGGATGAAATAAACAAACACATCATGCATTAGAAATGTAAATTCCATGCATCTGCCCGTGGAGTCACAGACATCTGGGAAGGTTTAGAAACAAGCAAGTCTGGCCTTGTGATAGGATCTTTGATCATACTGTGAACACCAAGATTGTGTCATTTACTGAAAAGAAAAACTGTTTCTAGTTATGATGTGGCTCACCCTTAGCTAACACCTTTAATCCCAAATAATAAAGGGTAAAGTTAGCTTGTAGAAGGAAGAACACGTCTTTGAAAGTGATATCTAATTGGGTAGCAGAAAAATGATGAGTCAGAGAAATATTTGACAGAATAGGATATGTCCAGCTCTTACAAGAAGAGAGAGGAAAGGGAAGCTACTTACAGGGCAGTACAGAGAGAGAAAGCAGGCAGTTTTTCTGGGACAGTTGTACAGAGACAGAGAAAGAACAAGCTAGACACAGGTGAAGACAGAACAAGCCAGAGAGTGAGAAGGAGCCAGAAGATTAGGGCAGTTTGCTAGACTTAGCTTGAGGAGAAGCAGAGCAATTCAGGAGAGGTTGAAAGAAGCCAGATTGAATCAGTTAGTTTGGAGAGGTAATTTGAGCCAGAACACCTGAGTTGAACCAGCTAGAGCTCAGAAAGAACAAGAAAGGATGAGCTTATTCAGCACCAAGTCTCAAAGGCTGAAAACATTCTATGCCTAAATAAGATTGTATCGACACTAGAAGCTTCCAGGACTAGGCCTAGGTTAGCAGACTGAGGTAGCAAGCCTCGAAGAAGTCAATTACACCAGGCAAATAAAATTTACTTTTACATGGCCTAATCTATTGCAGAGGAAATTTTCCCTATAGCCTGTGGTCAAATGCCACTGTACATCTTACTGAAAAATCAGTAAAGTCTAAGTCAATGCTTATGTTGAATCATAAAACTAGCCCATTAAAAGATATCATGGGTCTCCACTTAGGAGAGGGAAAGGAGGAACCTCAGCAGGTGAGGTGGGACCTGAAGGATAAGCTGGCCTGACCACACCTTAGTTCTTCAGATGACTAAGTCCTTAATGCTGGTGGTTAGGAGGTTTGGGTAAGAACCAAGGTCTCTACCAGCCACCGGGACCTCTACTTCTAGGTTCACTTAATTCCTTGAAGGCAAACTATGATGCTGATTCCAACCTCAGTGAAATGTACAGCCTCTGTTACACCAAGTCTGTCTACAACAGGCAGCTGACATGTTGCCTAGAACCTTGGGTTGGTAACGTTCTGTCTGGGTAGCTCTCATCAGTACGCTGTGGACAATGCTGCCCACAGCTCTGTGTGGATGGGAAGGAGGTGATAGAAGTGAAGAGGGGCAGACACAGCGGGTTCACAACCCACACTGACACTCTTGCTCTCTTCACAATACTCACCAAACTTCCTGGGGGGCCACTGAGGCCAGGGGGTCCTGCAGGTCCTGGAGCACCCTAAACAGAGATGGAGCAATTGAGAAAAGCCAAATGCGTTAGCTAGAAAAACTGACCCCAGCCACTCTCCATACATGGCTTACACTCCGTTCACCCTGGATTGCTG
Organism: Montemys delectorum; assembly: GCA_019843815.1. Taxonomy (NCBI): domain Eukaryota; kingdom Metazoa; phylum Chordata; class Mammalia; order Rodentia; family Muridae; genus Montemys; species Montemys delectorum. The sequence goes on from JADRCD010162815.1 coordinate 6,240, forward strand.
GGACAACATCCAAACTGTCACTCATAGATATTAGAAACCTGTTCTTCATTGGAGTATAGTATCCCCACCAGTGAGACTCAAGTGAATGGGCTTGGGGGTGGAGGGAACCAGAGACAGGAAGACTCTCACAGTTTCTCAATCCCAGGCATTGGAGTGGGAAGTGTGGATGGCAAGAGTGGGCAGGGAAGAAAGCCATCCATCATGCCTAAGAAGTTTGGGTGGCCATCAGCCTTGATCGTATGCATAGGAAGAGAGGAGGGAATTGTTCACAGTTGAGTTATAAAGAAAAGGCTCCTGGCACACTGAGGTGTTAAAGGGACCTGGAAAAGCCTTGTGGAACACTCCAATGATAAGGGTTGGACAGTGGCTGACAAGGAGATGAACAGAAAGAAACTTTTGGAGAATGGAGGCAAAGGGGCTTGTGATGAGCTACTAGGTCTAAGGTAACCACAGGGCTGCATGACCCTGGGAAGACCGCTTTAAGGCAGCACCATGCTGAAGATGCTGGCACCATTCACCTAACAAGGGCACCTGGGGAGAGAGCAGAGGAGTGGAGGAGGTAGTGTGACTGCAGGTGCTTGTGCCGTACACACATGACATGTATGTGCTTGATTGGATGATCAGTCACTGCTTCCTGAAGTCGATTTTGATAAGAACTTGATGGTAGGTCATGAGAGTCTGTGAGACTGGTTCTGGTGAGGGCATTTCAGGAGGGTCAGTGGCAGAGTGGCAGAGCGGGAACTAGAAACTGCTTAGGTTCACTGTCAGAGATCATGTGTGTCCTCCAGGTAGGAAGTCACAGAGCGCACTCCTAGCCTCCTTTCCAAACTGCTTCTATTCTACCCAGGCCGAGCACAGGTCAGGCTGTCTTTGCTAGGGGAATATCTGTCTCTGCCCCTTCTGTGTCATTAGCACTAACCTCCATTCATGGCTGACCCCATCCCTGTTAAGCCACAGTCACAGATGGCCTAGTCAGGTAATTATATTTTGGCCAGGGAATGACCAGAGTGAACATTGATGTTCCTCTTACGAACTGGCCATCACTCCTGGGTGGCCAGGCAGGACAGTCTGGCTCTGCCTCCATCCAGTACCATGGACACACCTGAGCTCCACAGCTTTGGCCACACAACACAGCTCCATGCAGTCCTAGTGAAAAGCTCTGAGATTAAACATACTCTGTGGCCAGGAGAGCCAGGAACAGCAGCTTGAAAGCTCATGCCTGCTGGAAAATATGTATCTGTACAATCAATGCCTTGCCTGCCGCTTTGTGTTTGAGGGGCTGGATGAGAGACAGAGACAAACACAGAGACACACAGACAGACAGAGAGAAAACAAAGACAGGAAGAGGCATAGAGACACAAAAAGAAAAATGGAGAGACAAGTAATTGTGGAATTGTGGATCAGAACCCAAGCACAATCCTTTGAACAGCGAATATCTGAGAGTGGTCCTCTTTGTATACTTTAGGCCCTTTGTCTGTCCACACTAAAGATTCCTCTTACTGCTGGGCAGACAGGTACTACCTGGGGTTAACACTGGGATTGTCTTTGTAGCATCCATGTATTACAGAAGGGAATGTGTCTTGAGGCCAGACACATGGACAAAGTCCAGGCCATGCTGGAACCCCATGGAGATGAGAGCATCTCCCATTTTGCTTCAGATTCAAATGTTCCCTGGACTTGGATAGCCCCATCAATGCTTTCTTAGCCACATCCTAGTTGGTTCATAACTGTGAGCCAGGGAAAAGATGTTCATCTGGGCCACTCCTTCTAGGAAGTTCCCAGAAGCCAAACAAGACAGGACTCACAGGGTTTCCAGCTGCTCCAGGAGGTCCTCGTGCACCATCATGCCCCTTGGCACCCTGTGTAAGAGAGAAAGAACAAGGAGGTCAGAGGCTTGAGGTCTTAAATAGTGCTAACCTGCTCCTCAAACCTGACTCATCAGAATGAAAAAGGATGGAACAGAAAACAGGTTCTGTTGGGTGCAGGAAAGCCTCCATCACTGACCCTGCACATCTTCATCACTGTCCATAAAGTCATCCACTTATTATCATTAACTCATTATGTAAATGAGGCAGAGAGTTGGGCAGCCTTGACCTCAGGGGTTTTAAACAACTAATAGGCTCTTGCCAATGATATAGAGTCCCTTTCTTTCCTCTCCCAAATAACTGAACAATTGTCAGGAAACATCCTCTCAGCTTAAACCATTCCTGAAAAATAAAATAAAGATGCTAATATGTACCCATCTTCTAAATCCACTTGCCTGTAAATTGCTGTGGAGGAAAAGCCAAGAGAAATTCTACTTCCTGGGCAACCTCTCTCAAGGACATTCTGAGTCTAAGGGAGCTCTCCTCAGCCAGAAGAATTCCTTTAGTGGAAGGACAGGGACAACCAAGACCCCAGAGCCTGGTCCAGGTAGTTGCTTTTGGGGGTCAGTTTTACCAGGTGCTGGGACTCTTGTTCTGGGGACTGTCATAGTCCTTCCCTCCATACCTCCTGCCCTAGTGAGAATTCACAAAATGTCAACTAGGAGGCTGGTGGACAAGGCATGATGGGGTAACATGGTTCAGAAACTAACAGGTGGAGAAAGGGCTCTCTTACCGGAGGTCCAGTGGGTCCCCGAGGACCCAATTCTCCAGGATGGCCCTGTGGTCCCTGCAATGAAAGAAAAATGTCCACATGAACAAGCTCAGCACCCCTGTCCTCAGCAGACAGAGATGCACAATGGTTATAATCTGAGATCCACAAAGGCCATAACATCAAAGTCCTAAGGATTAAAACAGGATATATTCTGTTTACTAATTCCTCTAGTAAGTAGAGTGGCTAGTGGAGTTAAGACTTAGAGCCAGCCAGGCATGGATTCCTGGTCTTCAGCAAACTCGGGGAATAGTGAGCAGTGTCCAGGGTGTGTGTACTCACCAGGGCTCCAGGCTCCCCAGGGTCACCCTTTTCTCCTTTGGGTCCTTGCTCTCCCTGTTGGTTAGAAGGACATCGTACAGGTAACTTGAGAGCGACCCCATCTCCTGCTCTTTAGCACATCAGCTACACTTCTTGGCATTGACACAAGATCACCTCCATTCCTCTGGTGACTATATCCAAGGTTGTTCCTGTTGGCTGGATTAGGGGCTATTCCTTCTCTTTCCTGGGGCTCAAAATGATCTTTATTGTTCAATTCTAAGAGTGAGAGTCTTTCCGTCAGGGAAACAGAACCCGCAAACTGGTCATATCCTCCTACTAGGTATCCTCGAGGTCCAGCCTCCTCCATGGAGCCTGCTAAGGTTTAAGCTCTACATGAGTAGTTTGATCTTTGCCCCTCCCTCTCAAGACTAACTGACAGAGAAGAGATCATCAATAAATAGAGTAAGGATTTCAAAGTCAATCTCTTTCTTGAGGGCAATGTGGAGAGAGATTTTTTGAGTAGATTCAGCTCTTGACAGAGAAAAAAATGGAGTACGCAGAAGAAATTTAAAAAAAAAAAGGATATAATTTCCTTGCTTTAATTCTGAAAGTATCTACAGACTATCTCAATTTTACACACTCTGAAAGAATGTCTCAGTGAGACTCAAAAGGGGAGACACGTAGGATACTCATCCCCTCTCTCCTTAGCTGCTCTTCCAGTGGAATATTCTGGAAACTGTCTACAGCTAGCGTTAACATAGGTGTACCAAAGAGGGGAAAATGGGAAGGTTTGGAGTTAGGCATTCAAGAGATGGCAGGACATGCTAGGAGGGGGGCAGTGAGGTGGGTGGCCTGCCTGTGTATGGGAGAAGATGAGCCTTGAAACACACAGACAGATAGGTCGTCACTAAAGGCAGCCACTAAGGCTGACAGACCCCTCCTAACAACTCCTGAATTCTAGGTTGCCAGAGATGACCCCTGCACTTCCTT
>JADRCD010162822.1:0-14463 GCA_019843815.1 Montemys delectorum
CACACACACACACACACACACACACACACACACACACAAATTTACCATGAAGTTCCCAGTGTCAGTTTCCCATTCCAGCCAGCTCTCCTAATGAGACAGACAAAGCCCAATACCAGTAAGCAGCAGTGACTGAGACTCCACTGTGTTGACCTGATTTAATTTACTGCCCTGGCCCCATGGATCATTTAACCATCCTTTAAGAATGTTTAAACCACCATGAAAGGCTGCAATGGGAACCACCAAGCCCCTCTCCACCTGGATGAACATTCCACAGTGGTGATGGAGTTAAATTCTAAGGTAAGTTAAGAAAGCAAATTGAATTCAGGAGGCTGAATGCTCAGTCTCTCAAAGGCATTTGGTGGTTAGGTTTTTTGTATGGAGAGGTGGGGATAGAAATAAAAGATAATGAGACTTTGGGGCAGACCAAACTGATGATTCTTGTACTTAGAACCATCTGCCAAGCATATTTTCCTCATTATGTTGTTTACATAAATAAAATAGTCCCTTGCTAGGAGGGTTGAAAAAAATATGTGGGCATGTAGGAAAACTGAGTTCTTTAATTTGCCTACATAACGTAGGCAGTAAAAACTACTAAAGAAACTCAGTCTTCTGGTAAAATGAAAAAAAAAAAAAAAAAGAGGTATTTGGTATTTAATAAGCTATTTAAAGTCTGAGTCCCTACTTAAGGCAAAAACAAAAAAACAAACAAAACCCACCAAAATAAAGAGAACAAGTCTTAATACTAAAAATTATGTATATTAACCTACACACCAACAGAAAAAGAGTAAAATCTTCAAACTTTTTCTTTAAAGGTCTACTTTTGTTTAAAAGACTTCTTAATTTCTTTATGCTGTCATGCCAATAGATTTTCTTGGACAGGCTAATTGGCAGCAAGGGGGTGGGGTATGTCTGTGTGATTTCATACAATTAAGCAGGCCATTCCTCACTTTGAAAGCTAAAGTTACCTCGGAAACACTGCTGCTTCCATGGTCATCTAATTTCACCTCTTTTGTCCCACAGGACCAAGCTTTGGGGAGGCATCATTTATTTTCAGGCCTTTCCACTGGGCTTCAGCGATCAACCAGTAATACTGTGGACACACACTTCTAATGGCCTATGTTTTGAAACTGAGTCTAATCTAATGGTGTGGGGCCCAAACTCCTTTTCTAGCACAGCCATTAAAGGATGTAGGTTATTGCTGTTGTCACCATTGATATTTGTCATTGTAATGTAATTAGGGCCCTAAAATGATGCATTACAGCCCTTGGCACAGCTTCTATTAAAATCTTTTCTTCTGCTCACTGAACTGCGACCTGCCTTCTGATGAATAACAGACAGACAGCTTTAGGGTAAGAAGCAGACTCATCAAAGAAGTATTTTTCAGCTTTGGGAAAGAAGGAAAAAGACAACTGAGGAGGAAAAGCCACAATACACATTTGAATTGCATCTGACCACTTGAAATTCTGATTGCATCTGATGAATCTGGCTTAGACAATATATTTCCAGTCTTCGAATCACATGGTTAATCAGGACTCTGATCTGTTATCCATCAGCCTATGCCAGTTCTTTGGCTTCCAATCAAATTTATAGGTGATGTGGGTCACGCATCCCTGAGCAATGCATTCACAGATAGCCTATTGAAACAGGCAAAGATGCTGAAATACTGTTCATTGTTAGAATTACGTGGTGTTATTATTGCCTTTGATGGTTTATGGGCACTGCTAAACTGCTGCCTTTAACACCCACGATACTCCAAATCAGTATTAATAGTCCTAATAAACGGACAATTGTTCATGTCCAAAAATGAGCAAAAAAATAAAAATAAAAAACCCTCATACTTTGACAAATACATTAATATTTGACATTTCTATTACATCTTTTCTAGTCATAAAGATATACATTTAAGTAGTTGACAAAGCTGATGCAATAGTTTAGCTCTTAGGCCTACTTGCTGTTCTTACAGAGGACCAGAGTTTCATTCCCAGAACCCATATCTGGTAGATGACAAAGACCTGTTATCTCCAGTTTAAAGAGAACAGACTCCTCTTCTGTACACTGACACATGCACATATATGTGCATACATATATCAGTCCCTCCACACAAAAAATTTCCTTCAAATTTTTAATAAAAAAAGTTGAACATATTTTCCTACCCTCAATTCACAACTATACTATTTTTTATTTTCTACCTTTGTATCATATTCCCAAAAAACAAACAACAAACAAAAAGAATCAATAAACATGGCAATCATCCCTACTCAAAAAAAAAAAAAAAAAGCCATTTGGTTTTGGCAAAATATCTTAGAAGAAGGTAACAACAAAAAAAGCCAGTTAATGAAAACACCTTGACTATGCACCTAATACTGAATACCATCATGCTAACTCTAGAGAAGCAAAGAAGAACAGAACAGAGGTTTCGCCAGTCAATAATGAAGGGCAAGAATACAGGGGAAAATCTCAAATTACTCTATTTCAACTCAGACACAAAACAAGTTGAAAAACTTATTAACTATCCTATATCATAGAAAAGACTTTTTGCAAAGTAATAAAGCTGTTTTTATTTTTAATATTTATTTATTTATTTTGGTTTTCTGAGAGAGGGTCTCTCTACTTAGCCCTATCTGTCCTGGAACTCACTATGCAGAACACTAAGACTATTTTTAAACGCTGCCCATTCTACTTTCTTCAATAAGAGGAACTATATGTTGATATTCAATGTATTTTATATTGAACAATATCACACAATTTTTTTTTTTACTTCTTCCCATTCCTCAGTGACTTACACTGAAACAAAGTCTCTACTAATGGCATCACTACAACAATGTTCTCCTGGTTCATATTTTGAACTCACTTGTATGCCATTTTAATGCACGATAAAGTGTGCTATCAAGTGTCTCTGCACAACTTGGTTAACTGAACATTTTTGATTACCCCATTTCTTTGCACTAACAAGATACATTGTACTATTGGTGATACTCATGCAGCAATATCCAGGACAATATCCTCAAGGGAGGCACAGAGTCCCTATGTCTCAGGAAACTATTTCAGTCTATGCCTAGGATCTTATGAGAACTTTCTACAATGATTAAACTGTGTTGCTCCCTCTTGCCTCTACACATTTGGCCTCTGTATTTATTTATTTGTTTGTTTGTTTGTTTGTTTGTTTGTTTGTTTGTTTGTTTTTCAAGACAGGGTTTCTCTGTATAGCCCTGACTGTCCTGGAACTCACTGTGTAGACCAGGCTGGCCCTGAACTCAGAAATCCACCTGCTTCTGCCTCCCAAGTTCTGGGACTAAAGGCATGCTCCACCACTGCCCCGCACCTCTACACATTCTAAAAGTATTTCTTTAAAGAAAACCTTAGATAATCACCACACTAGTTGACTTTTGATATTATATTTAATACTATTCTAGCTTTAAGAGGGATCCAGAGAATGTTGTATTATACAGGAAAGATTAATGATCTGTGTGCCTGACATTCACTCACACATACAAGGTCAAATCACTGCAGTTCTCAAGTCTGAAAAAAAAACAATGTAAGTAATGTTATCAGTTATGCATAGCAGCTCAAAGAGGAAGGGCAGGAAATACAGAAAGAAGGATGAGAAAGAAAAGTTAGCTATCAGCAGAAGGCAAGGAAAATTACTTCTCTGCTGACTTAACCTGAGCTTTCATAGTATAGAATGGAGCTGGTCAAGAACCTGATTGGCTGTGCTCAGCAAGCTCTAAAATGCTTCTCTCCTCAATACTTCTCTGCCTGGGTCACAGCAAGTACTGTTAGCTACTTTGTTTCTTTTCTTTCTATAAACATACTGGGGCCTTGAATGCTAATTTACAATCACACATTTTCTTTTCTTTTTTTTTTTTCCCGAGACAGGGTTTCTCTGTGTAACCCTGGCTGTCCTGGAACTCACTCTGTAGACCAGGCTGGCCTCGAACTAAAATCCGCCTCCCTCTGCCTCCCAAGTGCTGGGAATAAAGGCGTGTGCCACACCACTGCCCGGCTACAATTACACATTTTCATACCTAGGCACAGAGACAAAAAATATTCCTTGTGACAACAAATGGAAATAACTTACCTCAGTTTTCTCCAATAAGACCGATATGACCAAAATGATGTCAGAAATAACCAAAAGTGAAGAATTTTGGACACAGAAATAAATAAAACCAACTTGTAGTCCTTAATAAGATCTCATTAACAATCCTATACTGTAAACCCATGAAAGCAGACAGAGAAAGCCATGCCGGATGATTTGGTCATTTCTTCTGGTCACATCCAGACATGTCAAACCTGGAGGCCACAGGCCACAAGCCACACATGTCCTAACAACTATGAATGCAGCCCAAAGACATCTGCAGATGAAATCATGTTTCAATGCAAAAGGTTGGATAATAGTTTGTTAGGTTAGCACTTCTTTATCCGTTCTCTTCTTGCCATCACCCTTTTTTTCAATAGATCTCCCTTCATGGCCATATTCCTGCATGTTTCTTTCCCTCTCTTCTTTCCAGAACTAGCACAGCCTTTTCTAATGTCTTCACCTCCCTCTAGTTACTGTTGAAACTTCAACTATTTAAAGCCATCATGCCTAAACATCCTTTCAGTCCTTTGAATGTTTTCTCATAGTGGTGAACACCCAGTGCGGCCAAAATCAAAGCTGTGATTTATTCCTAACCTATAGTGTTATAGTGTTGAGTTAGACAGCCTTGGCAGGTGAGTCACAGCCCTGGCCAGCTGGTACAGAAGGTACTACAAGGACAGAGACAGACACTCTTCCTTAAATCTCTTCTTGCTGCTTCTGCTACCTAAAACCACCTTCACCAGGGTCCCAGGACTCATTTCTCACCTCAGTCTATAAAATACCCTCTTAATCCAATGACTTCACAGCAGAATCTCTCTTCTCACACTCACTGACCCATTCCAGCCTTGTGTCTGGATCTGTTTACCACCTGCCTGGGAATCTTGGTAAAAAGTGGATATAGAGGTATACTCTCTAAACAAACTCCAAGATGATGCTGAAAGACACTGCTGGTCCATAGAACACACAGACCTCAAGCAGAATAGCAAATTATTTTTAGGATTTTTTTATTTAGTCACTTTACAACCCAATCACAGCCGCCCCCCATCTCCTACAAATCCCTCCCTCCCAAATCCCCTCCCACTACCCCCTCCCCTTCTCCTCAGAGAAGGAAAACCCTCTCTTGGGTACCACCCTACTCTAGAAGAGCAAATTTTTAAAGCATCTTGATGAGGGCAGCCATGTAGTCAGCAGGGACATTCCATATGCCTAGAATATAAAAAGGCATTTAATATATAATTTTGTAAATGAACTACAATCCAGACCAAGTGGTTGGAATTTCCTAATTTTTTTTGTAAGCAGGCAAAAACTGTTATGGAAGAGCTATACTACATCAATGTAACAAACATAAATAACTATCCATCTTGAAGATCTACTCACATTCAAAATTGGTTTGTTTGGCTTCCTAGCACATTATCTTTTCTAACATTTAGGAACCCATGTCACTCAAAAAGTGACATATATCTTCTTACTCGACAAGAAAAAAATGCAAATTCATTCTGTACAACTCCTGACTGAATCAATGATTAAAGTTTCTATTCTGAATTCTTGGCAGGATATGTAATTTAAAAGATTATTCAGAAACAGAATGCAGATGCAGCTTAATCTCCCTTTAATATTGCTTACAACAGATTACTGATCATCTGAGACTTTGGCATTGAGCACATGCTAGAGTGCTACACTAGGAAAGCACTTTGTATGGAGAGTTCAAAATAAATTCTGGAATAGTTCCTGGAATAAATCAGTTTGGTTAGAGTAGATCTTTGAAAGGCCTTAGTCATGCTGCAGCATCCCAGGGCTCATAGGCAGTAAAAGAACTGTTAACTAATTGAATATGCAGTGCGTCAGGGAAACTACACGTGCTACAGTATATTCACACCCACCTTGTACCTATTAAAGCCATGTTCAAACACACCATGAGAGCACGAGATCCAAGGAGCCATGGACATAGCTGCAGTAACAATGCCTCCAGAGAACAGGAGCCTTGTTAAGAAGACCAAGAACTGCTTAGTTGTTCCTTGATCCAACAGTCCTGGGCATCAGGAAAACCAACTTGGAATTCTACTTTCTGGTACCCAAACAAGTTCCTCAATCTACTTGACAAACTTGTTTGAATATACTCTTGTTTAATATTTTAATAATTACAAATTTTTGCCAAGAGAAAACAAATATTTTGCCTAACTTGTGCTTCTTGCTGGAGTGGTATATTCCACATAAAGGGAGCCATCATTCACTGACACCTCATCCAAGCTTGTTTCAACAGTTCTCGCTGAGATATCAATCCCTTTTTCCTTGAGGGAAGCCATCTGGAACAAACTTGCACAAAAATTCAGCAGCAAAAAGAAAGTCCAATTCAACAGACCAAGCTCCACCTTGCCCCAATAACCATAAAATCCACAAATGTTCCCTGTAGTCTGACATCTAGCTACTTTTACTTAGTTTTTTGATGGTTTCCTTTTACTATTCTATCAGGGACGTTGAGAAAGTAAAGGTGAGGAAACTACTGTTATCTATTTGTGTTTCTATAATCTAAGTGTCCATGAGAGTTTTGTGGTTTGATCCTCCACAAATATCATATCTGAAGATACTTATTATTCATAAAATGACAAGGGATTTGAAAAAAACCCATCTATCCCTCCTGTCTGTTTTAAGTCATTTCTATGTGCTATAATACCAAACAGAATGTAGATGCAACATAAACACCTTTAATACACTTTACTGTTTATGAAATAAGAGGAGCAAACATGTGCTCAGTACAGACACATTTCACCAAATTCCACTAAATCTACAGTTGACTACATAAAGGTACCTATGGACACAGAAGCTGACTGTACTTCAAGTTACTTTTAAACGGCATCATGCATACAACTTATGATATTTAAATACATGCACCTTAGTAAAAGCCTAAACTATGAACAAATGACTACCTGGATATTCATTCATTCTCCAAGTATTTATTAACTTTCTACTTACTATTGTCAAGAGACTTAGGTACTGAAGTGAGTGAAGAGAACAAGAAAATCCCTGCTGTCCTGAGCTCAACGCACAGGGGTAAAATGACAAAGAAAAATTCATGGACATACGAAAGGGAATTTCATGTATTAAAAATGTCTCGACAAAGAAGATAATTCAGATAGAATCCTAGAGTAAGGAAGAGTCTGGTTTGGATAGGATAGTCAGAAAAGGACAAAAATTTGATTTTAGAGTTGAAATGTGTCTGAAAATATCATCTCCCAAAGCAGGTTCCATATCGCACCTTGCAGAAGTCATTAACAAGTACATATGCAAAGTGTTCTCCAACCAGATGGCCTCACTCAACCAGACTGCCTCAACAAAATTAAACAGCTCTCTTCTCTATGAGACATCTCAAAGCCTTAAGAGTATTAGTTTATGGTACAACCACTCTGGAAATCAGTGTGGCGGTTCCTCCGGAAATTGGACATAGTTTTACCAGAGGACCCAGCCATACCACTCCTGGGCATATACTCACAAGACACTCCATCATGTAATAAGGACACATGCTCCACCATGTTCATAGCAGCCTTATTTATAATAGCCAGAAACTGGAAACAACCCAGATGTCCCTCAACAGAGGAATGGATACAGAAAGTGTGGTACATCTACACAATGGAGTACTACTCAGCTATTAAAAACAATGAATTTATGAAATTCTTAGGGAAATGGATGGATCTGGAGAGTATCATCCTGAGTGAGGTAACCCAATCACAAAAGATCACATATGGTATGCATTCTTTGATAAGTGGTTATTAGCCCAGAAGTTTGGAATACAGGAAGAAGGACCCACAAACCACAAGAAACTTAAGAAGAAGGAAGACTAAAAGGTGGACATTTCATTCCTTCTTAAAAAGGGGAATCAAACACCCACAGAAGGAGTGGCAGAGATTAACTATGGAGCAGAGACTGAAGGAAAGACAAGCATATAGCTATCTCCTGAGAGGCTCTGACAATACCTGACTAATACAGATGTAGAGGCTAACAGTCATTCATTGAACTGAGTACACGGTCCCCAATGAAGGAGTTAGAGAAAGGTTCTATGGAGCTGAAGGGTTTGCAGCCCCTTAGGACGAACAACAATTACTAACTAGTACCCTCAGAGCTCCCAGGGACCCAACCACCAATCAAGGACTATACAGGGTGGGATTGAATGTACTGGCAGCAGGTATATAGTAGAGGATTGCAAATTCGATCATCAATAGGAGTAAAGGACCTCGGCCTTGTGAAGGTTTTGTGCCCCAGTGTAGGGGAATGCCAGGGCCAATAAGTGGGAGAGGGTGGGGTGACAGGCATGGGGAAGGGGGAGGCAAAAGGGGTTTGTTCTTGTTTTTGTTTGTTTGTTTGTTTGTTTGTTTTGGAGGGGAACCTGGGAAAGGGAAAATGTACATGTAAATAAAGAAAATACCTAATTAAAAAAAAAATAAAAAAAAAATTTAAAAAAAAGAGTATTAGTTTAATATCTTTGGAATGAAGTACACAAAAAGCAATGCTACTGAAACTTCCTTGAATATGAAACCCTAAAAGATTTCAGGCAATATCCCCATGAAACAGCTGGTCAGTGCTTTCATAAGCCAGAACTCACCCCAAGATATATTAACTCAAAAATTCCAAGAGTAGGACCCAGGTATCAGTGCTCTACTTTCAAGTTCCTTGTGTAATTCTAATGTACAGGCAGGACTGAAGCCATTAGGTTAGAATAGAGGATTCAGGTAGTAAAAGGCAGCAAGTGGGAAGAGATACAGAAGCAGTCCTGTGGTCCTGTGGCAGGGCTTTAACGCCATACTCCAGAGCTTGAGCTTCATTTGTTAGGTAGCAAAGATCTACCAGGGACAATTTTTAGTAAAGTGATGATAAATTACTAGCATGTTAAGATATCTCAACGTCTTTAGGGATCTTTTTGCCACTGATTATATTTGAATGGCTGTGGAAAGAAGAGCTTATAAACACAGATAATTTTAGAGTAAGAACAGAATGAATTCTCAAAGCACCTCTAGCTTAGGAAATGCAACAATATGATTTCAGATTTTGGCTATCGCCTGAGCTAGCAGCTGTGGCACACGGTCTAGTGAATGCAGAATGGTCTGGTTTCATGAGGTGTTTATGGTTTAGCAAGGAAGATCAAATACAAATAAACACAAGATGCTGGGTTCGTGGCAAGGCCTGTAATCTCAGGTCCTAATGAGGCTAAAGGAGGAACATCTCAAATTCAAAGCCTGTCTCAGCAGCAGAGTGTGCTCAAAGCTAGCCTGGACAATGGAATGATACACTATTCTAGGATAGAAAGTAGTTCATTTAGCTCACTTGCCTATCACAGGCAGAGCCTGGAGCTCAATTCCCCACTCTGTTTTTTGGGTTTTTTGTTTGGTTGGTTGGTTTGGTTTTTTTGTTTTTTCGTTTTTTTTTTTTTTTTTTTTTTTTTTTGAGACAGGGTTTCTCTGTTTAACCCTGGCTGTCCAGAAACTCACTCTGTAGACCAGGCTGGCCTCGAACTCAGAAATCCGCCTGCCTCTGCCTCCAAAGTGCTGGGATTAAAGGCGTGCACCACCACTGCCCTCAATTCCCCATTCTGGGGAAAGGGCTTAAGGATAGTGGGAAAAAATGCCTTATATGAAACATAATAAAACCGAAATCTTTAATAATTTTCTATTACTATGCCAGGTTCCATGTCACATCTAAAAGAATGGAAGAACAGATGGAATTTACAAAGCCCATAATATAGTAAATGAGATGGATAGTATTTCTCAATGGTTAAAGCAAGAATGTTATCCTGAGGGAGCAAGATAAAGTGAGCCTGAAAGATGAAGATATAGGGGAAGGGCAAGAAAACACTGATCTAAAAAGGGGTAGCCTACCACACCAGCCTGGGGCATGTACAGCACAGGAAAAGAATGGCAGTAGAAAATGTGGCTAGAGAAGTGGTTCAGAGAATCTAGTGAACAGGACTATTCCTATCAGTTGAGATCACTTAGCCACTACCTGACTCACAGTAAGTGATTCTAAATATGGTAGCAAGGAATGCTGCATCAGGTTACACCAACCACCCTAACAATCAAGGACAGCCTGTTTGTATAAAGTATTTTACTAATTAATGCTTAGAGTAATTTAAGAGTCTTTTACTCTTATCTCTATTTTAAAACAAAAACAGTAAAGTGTTAAAGAAATCATCATAATCAGAAAGATACGGAGAAAGAAAGAAAGAAAGCAAGAATAGCAGGGGGCAGATTCTACAAAAACTGTGGCCTAGATACATGGTGTGGCTAATGAGTAAGAAGGACAGAGATCTTGTCCGCCCCTGAGGACGCTTGGAGTCTGCTTGGAGGAACTGGGTAGACAGGTTCCTTTCATAGGCCCACTGGACCTCAAGCTTGTGGGAGAGCACAACATTTGAAAACATGTTGGGTTTAAGTACCTATGAGACACTCAAGAGAAAGACAGGGAGGCAAGGCTCATCTATTTAACAGTAAATAAGACAAAGCAGCCACAGAAGAATAGACCATACTGAAGATGCGGGCAGATTTCCACTGCTCTTAAACATGACTCAGTACCAGAAATACAGAGACAGCAAAAGCTACCAGCAAAAAAAAAAAAAAAAAAAAAAAAAAAAAAACAGTCAAGAAGTCAAAAGAGTCTCTAGCACAAAAGTCTAATGGGCAATTTTGGTAGCCGGAGTGACCATAAGGCAAGAAGAAGACACATTGCATGGAGAGAATGCATGCATGGATTTGGACAACAGAAGGAGTCTATGAAATAGAAAAGAATTCTGGATATACAGATACACATCAAGGTAAGTAAATCAAAGGTTTGTGTCAGGGTTTGTTTTGGAGAACAGTTATAGGACAGTATGGGAACAATCATCCTCAGGTGACTAATCGTTCTGAAAACAAGGTAGATATACTTCTTCAGCTATGAATTCCCAGATCTGCAAGTTATTTTCCAATTAGTAATCTAGTGGAGCCATGACTAAGCAACCACCCAAGTGATTCCACACTCCATTTCCACAACCTTGAGAGTGCTGCTCTAGATACGGATGTCAGAAGTACTTATGTAGGCTGGTGTATGAATAAAATCCTTTAAGGTAAATAGTTACTTTAGAACAAAATTGAGATTAGATAGTACAACAAAACGAGTGGCTGTATTGTTAGGTACTGAAGCTCCAGGCTCTAACTCTCAATTAAGATTCGCTCACTAATTTACACTACAACACAGGGGAGGTCTGTAGGGTTCAAGAGGAGGCTAAAGAAAGATGTAAAGCAGGAGATGTCAGACTTACTGGTACAGTAACAAAGGGCAGACAGTGCTTCCACAATTAACTAAGAGTGAGGTCACAGACTAGCTCCAGAAAATCTGCTGTCTCTCCACTTTGGTGCACTATGACCCAGAAAAGACATTCTTGGTCTTTACGTTCTACTACTGGCAAAGGATCTCTCTTCTGTTTTCTCAGTAAACAAATACCTGCCCTGGGTGCAGTATAACTTATGCATGATAGTAAGGAGATGCAGCACCTTCCTTCCGGGTGCAGGAGAAACAACTGGAATTGATTTTAAAGCTTCTTTGATGATGACATAGTCTTAAAATTTAAGACTGTAGAATAAAAGTTATGTGAGATTTATATAGAAATATTCTTTTCATTGAGTTCATGGTAAAAAGTGGAGGGAAAAATAACTCTCTAAAAGAAGAATTTACAAGGACTTAGAAGAATTTAAACAAGTTTTACATTCACAGAAGGACAACCTGCAATCCTCACCATAGCTGCCAACTTGAGAACATGTCAAATGTCTTGAATATGCTATGCACATCCATGCCACCTAGAATTCGATCAAACCTTTAACTTAACTTGCTTTTATAAGTATTTAAGATGACAGTTAAAAAAAAATCTACACTCTACACTCATATATTCAATCTACACTCAATATTATCAATCTACACTCATATATTCAGTCATATTCACCTTATAGATAACTCTGACAAATTTTTTGATTGACTACATATTCTAAAAAGTTGTCCACCCCAGATTATTACCAATTAGCAGGACAACAAGGTGATTTTGGCCAAGATGTAAATCAATTACTGTTTAGTTCAGGTGGGTGGATTTCTTTTATTATTTTTTTTTTGATTTCTCTTATTTTCTATTTTAAAGATAAAGACACTGTCCACAAAAGAAGCTGCATGTGGACTTATATTCTAGCACAAGCTCCTTACCTCGCAGCCCAATTTTAATCAAATGTTCAGAACTGCCCCAGTCCATAGACCATGGGTAACCCTACTCCACAATAACAGTCCTAAGCCCCAAACTGTAACTTAAAAGAAGTTAGCTAATGTTTCTCCAAGGCAGCAAGCTTCTCTCTCCAACACAGCTCCAAGAAAGAAAACATTTCTTACCTTCTTTCCTGGTTTAAGAGGAGCTAAATGGCCATAGCTATAACATCTCCCGGGAACTATGGGTGTAAAGGCCCGGAGCAGTGCTCCTCACCTTCCTAATGCTGCAACCCTTTAATACAGCTACTCATGTTGTGGTGACAGCAACCATAAAATTCTTTCATTGCTACTTCATAACTGTCACTTTGCTACTGTTTTGAATCATAATGTTTCTTATATAAGTTGAGACCACTAGCCTATAGTTATTCAGAGGTCTTCCTAGATCTTGCCAACTAGACTGGGGCTTAACCACAAATTATAAATAGCATTTTCTTACTGAATACTATGAGACATTGAAAAAACATGAAATTTAAGATTAGTATAGCCAATGAAAGATTGAAACTAGCATTATTGTATTTCAGCTTAATTTGTTTGAATTTCCACAATAAAATATACTTCTAAAGTGGTATTTTTTGCTTTAACTTAATATATTTAATAAATTCTCCAAAATGATTTTTTGATTACTTACTCTAAAGTGATACTAAGAATGTAGACGTCAATCTGGAAAATAAACCACAATGAAAAAGGTATTTGAAAGTCATGGGTGAAAGGAGGGTGTCTCAGTGAACAAAGCAAAGGGGAGAAAAATGAAAAACCACCATCGTCTCTGTAACAATGTAATACTTTACCTGCTAGTTACTAGGGTAGGGACAGGGAAGTTGTTAAAAGAATTATCAGGCTGGGCAGTGGCGGCGCACGTCTTTAATCCTAGCACTTGGGAGGCAGAGGCAGGCGGATTTCTGAGTTTGAAGCCAGCCTGGTCTACAGAGTGAGTTCCAGGACAACCAGGACAACACAGAGAAACCCTGTCTCGAAAAACGAAAAACAAAACAAAACAAAACAAAACAATAAAAAGATTTATCAGCCAACACTATTCCATCCATAGAAAACTGCCTCTAGGACCTCTAGGGTACCAACAACCAGACATTCAAGCACCTTATGTAAAAGGGTCTAGTATATACATCTAAGCTTCCTGTATACTCTAACTCATCTCCAGATTACTTAAAATACCTAATGCAATATAAGTGCTTTATCAGTAGCAATTATACTTCATTCTTTAGGGAACAATGAAAAGATAAAGATATCTGTGCATAATTAGTACAGATTAAGTCTTTCCTCAAATAATTTTTATCAAATTACCTTATCATATACTTTTTGATACTTTAAAATGAAATAAAAACACTACTTATTTTGGGTATTCACACTGGAATCTGAATTCACTGAGGAACAGGGCATCATCAGTCAGTGTATAGAGGAAGACAGCACAGTCCCTGTCTTCAGCCTTTGCTTGGTCCACAGTAACTTCTTTAGCTTGCTGAAATTCTGTTAATATTTCATTTCCTTTAATATTACTTTCTATACCCAAAACAAAGCATCTAAGCCCTATCTTTAAAGAGCTCAATCTAACTTAGACTGAAAACAAACAGGCCATTACTGTGTTTGGAGAAAGCATTCAGAAGCATAGAAGCCATAAGCAGCATACCCAAAGAAACATTTCTACCACCACTGCTAACCTTCTTGTTGATGATCATTCAAAAGGCACAAAGGCACTAAATTAACAGCAGCTCTATGAGTGCAGAACAAGCAATGTAAAGCTGTGCTCACACTGAAGAAAACATCTCACACCCCATAAAGCAAACGTATGTTTCTGACGGTTACAACAGACTGCATGAAAGAGCAATAAAGCCACACCCTGTCCCCCTTAGACTAGATCTGTGGCTTCATGCCTTGTTACCAAGCAGTACTTTGGTTACCAAATGTTCTCTTTGGGCTTCCTAATTTCATGTGTGCTCAATTTTCCTTACTATCACTGCTATTCCCACTCAGCTGCAGAAGTAAGAAGTTTCTAGAAGAGTGCTGTAACACATGCCCCATACTGAGGGGAGGGGTTAAACAGAGAAAATTACCTTTACTAAAGCACCTATTATAATGTCTGTGTTTAGCTCATCAAGAACATA
>JADRCD010162825.1:0-17954 GCA_019843815.1 Montemys delectorum
AAAAAAAAAAAGGAAAAATACTAATAAAATTTCTTCTGATGATATTCTGCAATACACATATATTAGTGCCTTGTTCAGCTTCATAAGAGGAGCATCCTCCTATTCACATGGCAACAAGTATAGAAACTCATAGCTAGACATTGTACAAGAAGTGAGAGACCTTCAATACTCTGCTCTAAAATTAGTACTCATGTAGGAAAGGCTGGGTATGCCAGCAAGAGATGCAGATCTATGGTTTTGAAACCATCATTATATACTAATAAACTGAAAGGAAAGAAGAGGTGATATTTTACAGACACACATGATCCTCCCTTTACCCATTAGAATATGGAAGCAAGGGATATTAATTAATTAAAATTTCCTCATGATTCTTTTTTGGATGAAGGCAAAGCTTGTGCCAGCCTCAGATAGGACTTGCTTTATGGAAATTACTTCAGAGTTCTGACACCTGACCTCTCATCTCCATTAATACATGCATACTGAGTATAGGGCAGCAAAGATGAAATATAGATTTTAGTAAATAATAACTCGGGAATATTGGAGGGGGGGGGACTAACTGTGGGGAGTTAGAAAGTAGCCTAGCCATTGAATTGAATTGTTTTAGGTATATCAAAATATAAAGTATATGTGTGTGTTTGTGTGTTTATGTGCATGTGCACATACATTCACATGTGTTTTTCATTCAGGAACTGAGAACAATGGAGTGGGAAGTAAGGAACACACCACAGCCACAGGAATCAATTTAGTGATATTAACTGGATGCTGCTACAGCCATTTCATTGCTTGTGTTTCTCTTTGTTACCTGACATAGTACCATTGCATACACACTCCCCTCCAGTGTTCCAGAGTTTAAAATCTGTACTTCATCTCTGCTATCCCAGTCCCAATGGGGGAGAGACAAATAAGACCACTTTTCCAGGTTCCTCCATGTTGACAGGCCTTTAAGTTCTGCTCTCTGTTTCCCTGTCATGGTGTGGACTATCCCTACACCCCTCTTGTTGTGGTCCGTGATATTTTCCCGCCGGCAGGAACACACGGACACACACAGGATCCTTCTGCAGCAAACCTTTATTACCATGTGGTGAGGAAAGAGCGAGCCCTGGAAAATGCACTGCTTATATACACCCTGGAGCGGCGTGTTCACCTCTGATTGGCTATTTGCTCATTACCTCATGAGATGCCTCAGGATAGGCTGTGACTTGGCGTGCTCTGGCCCTAGCACATGCGCAGATGGGCTGAGACTTGGTGCGCTCTGGCCCTAGGCACATGCGCAGACTACTTGTTACAGGAAGAAGATACCGGATGCCGGTGCCATCTTTAATGGAGGCTGCCGGCTCGGGTGCGGCTCTCTACATCTTGTGGAGAAATTTCTTTTTCTCCCCCACATTTCTTGCCCAGGAATCCTAAAGCTCCACCTCTTTCACTCTGCCAAGCTATTGGATGTTGGCTCTTTATTAATTAATCAAAAACCAATTAGGGACAGGGCCCCTCAGCATCTGGACATGCAGGTTCCTGTGTGATTTAGGGGTTGAAAATAAGACAAGGCATTAGAACTAATACCCAACATTAACTTGTTCACTTTATTCTGGAATCCCAACTAATTAGTTAATTTATAAGGTCTCACACTTGTACTCTCTGGAGTATTATTCATCAATATTTTCTGAATGGGAGCATTTGACAGATGTTCCATTCACATGTCTACCTATGTGCATAGTCATCCTCCATACTCAGAATTACGGAATGGGTGCTTGTAAAATGAAGTCTTTCAAGGCAAGGCACAGTCTAAAAATGTACCATTTACATAATACAATGGAATGTTAAGAAGAGGAAGAAATAAGGAGATCCAGTGACTCCATGTCTATCTTCATGGCACAGAAATGAGTTTTAGCTTTAAAGAGTTGGAACAGGGGAGCAGTGACAGCCAATAAAGCAGTTTGGTTAAAATGTAGTCTGTTTAGTCATTTCTGAGGTCTAGTTCAACAGAATGGTACAGCTTGGGAGCATGGTTGCTCTTAGTAGGTGACTCCTCTGTTGTAGGGTATTGGCTAGAATTCAGGGATAATTACCATCTTTGAAGGGTGGTCTGTCCTATGAAATTTTCTCTCTTTTTCTAGGAAATAGTGTAAATACAGGCTTAGCAAAATGACTTATTTTTTTTGCCTTCATCTCATAAGGAAGCTACATTAGACAACTGTTCCTTGAGTGATTAGCATGCCTAGCAGTTTAGGTAAGAGGCAGACACAAAATGAAGTCAGTGATACCAAATTCAATGTTTTCATTGTCTATGAGGCAAATGAAGAGTGATACTTTTGTAAACAAATCAGCCTTCAAATGTCTGTTTTATACTGGTGATCCAGGAATCTCGTACATCCTTTCTAAAACAAAAACAACCCCCCCGCAAAAAAAAAAAAAAAAAAAAAAAAAAAAAAAAAAAAAAACCCAACCAACCAACCAAACAAACAAAAAAAACAAAACAAAAAAAAACCCAAACTCAAGTCAAATATATCTCCCACTAATGCAAATGACTAAATGACTTCATTTCTGTTTGATAAACTAAGTTTTACTTTGCCTAGTTTTATCTAAAATGATGACACATTTTCTGACTTTGTTCCTGCTATCGTTAGATGACTAAATACACATTAGCAAGCTTGAGCATCACTGGGAAGAATTTCTCATCAGCTTCAGCTGGAAAAGGAAATAACTGAAACTGTGGAACAGTGGTTCATAGTGAGAAAAGTGGGATCTGAGTCATATGGCCCTTGGTGGATACAATGTCATTCTAAATTGACTGTTGGCTCATAACAGTTCTATCTAGTGAAACACTTTCTATTAAAGAACATGTATCATTGTTCCCATTAGAACAGTTTCTCTAAATGGACCTGTCAATCACTTGGACAGGAACATGCTGCTCAGAGAAACTTTCTGCTTCAAAGACATTAGAAATAATATTTTTTAAAAGCCTAAAATATTAGTAGTTTTCTGTTGTTTTTATTCTTGTTTTTGCCATTATCTACTCTCTCCTTTAAGATTTGGTTTGAGCAGTGTCTCCTTCCTGTCAGAACACTTCTGAAGATATTAAACTTTTTGTTTTTCTATGTTAGTGAGATAGAGAGTACAAGGACCAGGGAGTGAAAAAGAGTACAAAATGAGAGTTCCATGAAACTGCTTCTGGAATTTTTAGTCCTTAATTTTGTACTTCAATTTGGAATAGCAGGCATAGAAAATTTATGGGCAAAAAAAATGTATTAAATATGTGCTAAGTCATTTTGATGATATATTCCAAGCAAGGAAAGTGACATAAACATCATAATGGAGTGTTGATGTAAGAATAGAACTATAACCTCAAGGGTAGTTAAGAGTTTATTCTGGGTCTAAATATGTCTGGCAGGATAGATGTAAGTTATCCTAAATTCCATGTTCTAATACATTAACAGTCTAAAGTTATAGTAAAAGAACAAAGACAATCATAAATCAAGGCACCTCTCAGATACTTGGCCTTATACCTAAGGCCTTGTGGTTGTTGGAAGCTAGAGTTCTGCTAATATACTCCAAAAGGCTTTACGTTTTAGTGACAAGGATGTTAGGAAAGGATGGTAATCTGTTAATATTAAGGATATTAAAGCTAGTCCAAGATCAATTGCATTTCATCTCTGGACCTTCAATATTCTAAATTCTGCAGATCCATTGTTTTTATTAGCTTGGTATGAGGTTCAACCTAAGGAACAATCCTTGCCAGTGTTTTACTTCATTTGGAAGTAGTTAAATTGCTGCAATCCTCAGGTTTCTTTCAGCTGCAAGAAGAAGCCACACTGGCCTGGAACACTGAAAATGGGCATGATCCTAGGCTGCCTTTATGTGAAACTGCTTATTAAGGGTTCTAGGTCACTTACTTTGCTTTACTTAGAACATTTGTTATAGACAGTCTAAGTAGAAAGTCTATCTCTTTGAGATCGACATTTCCAAGTTGTTTTGTTTTGTTATTGAAAAAATATTACACAGAATATACATTCTCAATACATGTAATTATCTCTGTGTAATGTAAACACAGAGAAATAATGTCAGCATTCCCTGTGAGTACGAATTAGCAAGTGAAAATGGCATAATAAGTAAGAATAAAATTTCTGAGTTCAGCAGAATGCAACCTAGTGGATTCGTCCCATTGTTCAACCTTTCATAGGCCTCTGGTCTAGTGTCCTTTGGAAGCCATCCTAACACATTTTTACTGAAAGTGAGGTTTAAGATTCAAACTGTCTTCTTTCCTACTTTTAGTGACATTACTAGAATATTGCCAGCTTGTATTTGTTTGCTTCACGTGTTTCACAAACAGTAATTGTATAAGCTGTCAGCATACATGTTGTCAGTCAATTTTGCATCATAAAATAATAGATATATTTTATGTTAATATTTTATAATATAGTATGGCAATATATAATAGTACATTATGCAAAAATCTTATTATTGATATTATACTTGTGTTTATGTGTATACCCCCCATATCTGCAGTGGTCTTTGTCTTTCCTTCCATCTTGTTAAGGCAAGAGGTCTTTTTTCCTGATATATTGACTATTCCGAGATATCTAGTCCAGAAGACTCTTGTCTATACCTCCCTCTCATCTTACTTCCCAATTTACCATACCATTACATTTGTATTGTTAGTGTGATTTTCAAGAATTTAAATCAGGTAGGTAGGTTGCAATATCAGAAGCTGTTTTTCAAGAGGAGCTATGTTGCTCTTGATAGACTCAGTTTAGTATCTTTTTGGTATTTTTGTGTGTTTGTGGTTTGTTTTGTTTAGTTATTCTATTAGGATTTAAAAGAATTTCTTATTTTAGAGGATTTCAACTTTCAGAGTGCCTTTTCTATGAAGTTTGTATAAATTGTATTCTTTGTATAAAATTGAATTTTTTTCTGTTGATGTGTGAAAACTATTCTCTTTGTCATTTTTGTTTTCCTTTTTAAACTAGTGAATTTCTTTAAACTGCATTTGAATTGTGGTGGTTACATTTTATTATCAAGTTGGTTGATTGAGAATCAATGAAGAGTTTGTTGAGCCATTAATTCTGGCTAATAACTGAGAAGAACTATGTACCCTTAATTATTTTGGTAATGCTCCTTCAGCTGGCAGCCTTAGATGAAATGAGAAAGGAGAAAGAGAGAGAAAAGCTAGCTAGGTGAACTCTTTTTTCTCTTCTGTCACACTGTGAATCAGATCATCCTTCCATGCCTTCC
This sequence comes from Montemys delectorum, assembly GCA_019843815.1. Taxonomy (NCBI): domain Eukaryota; kingdom Metazoa; phylum Chordata; class Mammalia; order Rodentia; family Muridae; genus Montemys; species Montemys delectorum. The sequence goes on from JADRCD010162825.1 coordinate 5,230, forward strand.
CTTCTGAAAGGTAAGAGACTTTCTGAAACTATGAGCTAAAATAAATCTATATTAGATTCTTGTCAACTCCAATAAAAAAGAACCTATATGGTGGGGATTAATTTTGGATGTACTAATAAGGGAGAATGTGAAGCTAGTCTAAAAAACTGATATGCCACTTGTTTTGGACATCTCCTTAAAGAGAAAACATGAAAATAAACTGCTATAATATATTTTAAGAGATTAAAACATACAGTCTGTCTTAAGTAAATTAATATTGACAACTTGTATATGATACAATGGAGACAAAATAAAGAAATCAGCATATATACCAATTTTAGTGGAAATGTAAAACAGAAATCATTATTATGTAAGTGAAAAATATCTTTTTTTCAAAATTTGAATGTGGTGGAGATGACATGGCTGAATATTTTTTTATTGGATAAGCCATTTTGAATTTTACATTCACTTTTTTTGCTAATCTATTTAAAATCTTCTTCTCTGTAACTTGGTTGAAAATTAAAAGATAAACCTAGTTGAGATAAGTTGACAGTCTAGAAAATCGCCTCTTCAGCAGTCGAGAGATTCCCTGTTTGTTAGACATATCCCATGTATGTAATTGGCAAGCCTAGAATCTGCCTCTGTTTCCTCTAGCTCACTTAAATGATGGCCAACACTTTAGCAAGGGTTGTCAACACCACCATTATATTTAGCCCCAAATCATATACTGAATATGCTTGTATCGATGATCATGTTACTGTTCCTCATCTGTACTGCTGCAATAGGACAAGCCACTATTCCTCATCTTGTTAACTAGGTAGCATCATGCTTAAAAAGGAAGCAGCAATGAAAGCAAAGAGAGCAGAGAGGTTACTGCAGAAACCTCAAAGGACAAGGGAATGAACAGTTGTAGCAATGTGTTGTAAGTTTCAATTTTCAGTGGAAACAGACTGCTGTGGTTCATCTAAATGGGTTTTGCTGGAACTTCAGAATAGACTTGGCAAACAAAAATAAAAACAAAAATTTCACCATTTCTTGTCTGCAATTCTTCATATGGGTTGTTCTTAAACTTCTTGAAGATAGATTATGCTGGAAAGTTTGAATGAACTCAGTATTTCTCAGGACATACAGTTCTTTTATTGTGTAAATAAATTAGTGGAGTTACCTGTATCCCTGATTCCCATAAACATTTCTCGTCTTGAAAAAAGAGTCTATGAAACTAAAGCAATAAGTATGATATTCCATCTAAGGAATTCAAAGCTCTCTTTCCCATTGGCCATTTTGCCGAACTTCAAGCTGTTTAACTTCCTATTCTGATAATATATATGAACACCTCTTTATAGTGCCGCTTTTCATTGCGTTAAGCTTTGATCTTGTTATGCTCATATTATGTCAAATTCCTTTTGTCTACTTACTGCAGAAACTTCAAAGCTTGGTGACATTGACTCTGATTTTTGTTGGCTGGGTCATGAAATGCAGAAGGCATTCAGGTCAACATGAATGCATCTTTGAGTGATGGTTATGTCATATCACCAGGTCAGCTTCTCTCATCATGCCATAACCCATCAGGTTTGACATAGATACAGCTCTTTCTGAGTAGAAGTTAATACTTCATAGTCACTCAAGCAGTGCTTTTAGAAAGAGTACAGAAAGAAGATTGATCTTTTCACTTTCTTTCTTCTATCACTGCCAGTACACTGACCCCTGATAGATGCAGTACATATAAATGCATTTCTTCTCAATGAAAAACAAAAAAGTTGAACAGAATAGGATATTCTCCTGCATTCCTTTATTTTTATTTGAAGTAGGATTTTCTCTTATACAACACATTCTGACCAAAGTTCTCCCTACCTTCACTTATCCCAACACCACCCCACCTTCCCTTTCATTGAAGTCAAATCCTTCTCTGTTTCCCTTTCAAAGGGAAGTGGCTTCCAAGACACAGCCAATCAGAATAAAACAATTTCTCCTGTGTTTATTACTGTTGTTGGTAAAACTTAATTCCTGAAACCCAGCATTGCTTTAAAGAATTTAATAGGGAGAATTATGTACATTATAATTACTTTGGTTCTACCATGTGACAATCAAAAAGAGCTTGTCTATGATACTGAATGGTTATTAATCTAAATTATTTCCACATGATACAGTCTGCCACTGTTAGGTTTGTTTACCTCATAGATCTTAAGCACAAATTTATAGAAAATACAGAGTTTTGACTTTTAATATTGGTTGTTTCTGAACACCTAGGTACTAAAGAAAACCCCTTGAAGATATTCTACCTTTGCTCATTTCCCTTTATGTCTTTGTGAGAGCATAAGTTTAAGAAAAGAGAGCAAGATCATTTCCTATCCTTAGAGGTGGAAGTATCCCATACTACAGAAGTATTATTTTTCTAGATTGTGAGAATTGTTCTTTTTCTAATTTCCTAGGAAGGTAGGCACATAAGCTGCAGGATGGATTTTTAACTCACAACTAAGAGAAAGGATTTATTATGCAATTGATTTAAAATTTAATGTAGGTATGTTAGCATAGTTCTTAGAAAGTTAATGAAAATTTAGATCATACTTGTAATAATATATTCTCAGTCACAATAATTATTTTATGCTCCTCTATGCTTATTCAACTACATCCATAGTATCAAGTTTACCATCACTTCTGAATGTTTATTGGAAGATTTCAGGGGGGCTTACAAACAAAGATCAAATATATTCATTTGTTGGTATAAAATGGAATTGTTTACTTAACTTTTAGGATACTGTAATGTTTACTAATTGATATTTTTAAAATTTCTTCCAGAAGCATTTTTAGTGTTAGGTAAATAGAAGTTTTGAATGAGTCTTAGACTTTTTTTGGAATTAGAGTAAAATGAGAATAAGATATGAGTGAGCTTGAGTGTTATGGTAGTGATGTTAAGAAGAAAATGGGATGGTCTTATATCAAGTTCAGGGTATAGACAACATAGAAAACATTGACACAACAGTCAAACAAAATGCAAAAAGGGAAAAGCTCCTAACCCAAAACACCCAGGAAATCCAGGATGCAATGAGAAGACCAAACCTAAAGATAAGAGAATGAAGACTCCCAAGGTAATGGGCCAGTTAATATCTTCAACAAAATTATAGAAGAAAGCTTCCCTAACGTAAAGAAAGAGATGCCCATGAACATACAAGAAGCCTACGGAACTCCAAATAGACTGGACCAGAAAAGAAATTCCTCCCATCACTTAATAATCAAAACACCAAATGCACTAAACAAAGAAAGAATTTTAAAAGCAGTAAGGGGTAAAGGTCAAGTAACATATAAAGGCAGGCCTATCAGAATTATAGCAGACTTTTTACCAGAGACTATGAAAGCTAGAAGATCCTGGGCAGATGTCATACAGACCCTACAAGAACACAAATGCCAGCCTAGGCTACTATACCCAGCAAAACTCTCAATTACGTCAGATGCAGAAAACAAGATATTTCATGACAAAACAAACTTTACACAATATCTTTCCACAATCCAGCCCTACAAAGAATAATAGATGGAAAACATCAACATAAGCAACAAAACTACATAAGAAAATAATCTTTCAACAAACCCACACAAACCTAATTTCATGCTTACAACAAAAACAATAGGAAGTAACAATTACTTTTTCTTTTCTTTTTGTTTTTTTATTAGATATTTTCTTTATTTACATGTAAATTTCTACAATTACTTTTTCTTAATATCTTAATATGAATATTAATATTACCAACATATGCTATTCAATTGAAATCCAAAAATATGAGGAATTAGAAATTTATTGATTGTCATCCAATAGTCTTTCTAATTTGGTAATTGAAGAAATACGTCCAATATTGTACAATCCATATACACTTTCACCTTGTTTGTCCGTGACAATGTCTTGCTGTGTACAACACAATGGTCTTGAAATCTTGTTTCTCCTATCTGAGCCTCTCTATTAGTAGTATTGTTTATTTCATGTTTTTACACTATACTATGGTTTCAGAACAGCTTACATATTTTAAAAGTATTTATATACTCTAAAGAAATGTAGACAATGAAATTGGGAGGAGGTTTGTAAGAGAAGAACAAAGAGTAAGACTGAATGCTTTGGTTGATATTTGTAACTCTTGTATCAAGTTACCACAGTAAGAGCCAAGATTTTAAGCTCTACTAAATTTAAAACAAACAAACAAACAAAAGCACTTTATATATTTATGTTCATTTAAGAAAATATTAGTAGTGATGTATTATTTTGAAATATACAGGTAATACATTTGGAGATATTTAAAATTTATATTGAGAAAAACATATGTATTTTCAGTATTGCCGTAGACAAGCATCTACATAAGACTGTTAAATTGATTGTTGTTTTATATCAAACAACTTTTATAATACTCATTTTATTGTTATAATATTTTATAAATTTTAAAGGATATGACAAAAAGATATTATAGGTATTGTAGGGGGGTCTCTCAGAGGAGTTGGAGTACAAAATGGAAACAAGAATGTGATTTAATTCTATTTACTTAAAATATGTTTTTTTAAATATTAACAAATTCAGATAAATTGAAATGATGTAACTTTTCTTATTATACTGCAATAAAACTTTGAAAAAATTACATAAAAATAAAAAAATACAAAGACACAACCCAAAACAACAACAACAACAACAACAAAAAGTTCAATAGATTGTGCTAATTACCATAGAGGAGTTTTTGATGGGCAAGAAATACATTTTGAGCCAAGTAGGTAAAAGAGGATAGATATTTAATGAGTAATAAATTCTTCTTTTTTGATCATTCTCATTTTGTCCTCCCTAACATCAATGACTACCATTTATTTACACATCTCTTTTAGTTTGCACTCAAAAAAAAAAAAAGCAGTTTGAGACTCCAGCTGTTAAGCCAAAGTGGAAAAAAACTGATGACTTTCTCTTTTACTGCCAGAATCCACAGGCAATTGCTTTGATGATTTTGGGGGGTTACATTTGGTATCTGTACTTGGAACACTTCATGCAAACATAAACTGATTGGGTTGCCTAGTTGGTTGCAGACAATTTTGGCTTCAATGTTCTATCAATTTACTTTGAAAATGAAGTATTGGTCCAATATCACCTCTCTGGGGACATGTGCAAATGATTTGATCATCATCAAAAGGCAGCTCAATTTCCTGATGTCCATATGTTTTCTCTGGAACCTCTTTTCATGATCTGAAAACTGGTGATCTCATTAGAGGACAACTGATTCTATTTGTAAGAGTTCTAAGCTTCAGAACTGCTTTTTCAAGAATGATTTCTAAAAACTCAGGGAATGTGTTCTGAAACACAGAAATAAAGAAGTATACATATAAAACCATTTTGACAAGGCCAGTCTTCATTTATAGTTTGCTTATGAGCCATGGTTAAACAATGTGAAAAAGTTTAGAGGAGAAGGTACTTCAATCTTCAACAGTATATTTTTCATAGAATGCATGTGTTTTACTTCAGAAAAAAATGAATTCATAATCATCTATTCAAAAGATATTCAAGTGACTATCAAAATAAGTAGCCTTACCTAGTGGCATACCGATGTATACTGGAACTATATTACAATATAGACAAAAGTTAACTAAGTGATATTTTGAAATATTTCTGAGTAAGGTAATATATATCCATTACTTATTAGTTGATATTATATCAGAGGAAGTTAAAAGAAATAAAAACTGATGAATTTTGACACATAATTTCAAAAATTTCAGTACACAATTGACTTTAGTCATCTATATGTGCTTGTGATGAGAAAAAAGGTATGGCATTCAAAATAGAAGACCGAGAAAGTAATCAATGAATGGACATGGGAAAATATAGAGCATTACTGGTATATCTTCAGTGACTTAGTTTATCCATATAGGCACCACCTGAAAGTTTCTATCACTTCCTAATAATGCCAACAAATTATCAGTTTATTAGTGGATTTAAGCATGATTAGATTGCAGCTTTCATGACTCAATTACCTCTCATTTATTAGAATCAATAGATGGGGAACTAGATCTTTACCGCATGAACCACATTTTGGAAAGTACATTATATCAACACAATAAAAATATTGTTAACAATAATATTCTGTTTTTTAGAGTTGTGTATAAAAGGTGAAATAAACTTATAAATACAAATTCTCTCCCTCCTTCTCCCCCTGGCTATTCAACCCAATATGTTAAAAATACTAGACGAATACTCAACCCATTAAGCTATCTATCTAGTCTAATATCTGCCTCCCATGAAAGATAGATCACAAAAATAGTAAGTGTCAAGACTAAGTAGCAGGGACATGCTGAGACAAAAAGCCTATGCTTTTTTGTTCTCAGTGGAAAGTCCTGGCATAGTCTCCTTTCAGCTCAGCTTCTGATTGAATTTCATTCTGTCCATTTGCAAACAAACCTTCTTTACCTTTGGAAAAGACATGTTTAAGACAGCTCTGTGAATTACAGAAATGATTCCTGGAAACTGCAATGCACAGTCAGGGAGAGACATAGATAGGTTAGCTCCAGATCTTTACCACTTCCTCCTCTCATCCAAATATAACTGCCCAGTCTCATACCCATTTCTATCACAAACTAGGCACTTTGGCCTCCCCTCCTTTCTTGCTGCTAACTCTAGTGGATTCCACAGATCTTTCCCTCCAAATGTTCTTCCTCTCATTTATTACTATATCCTAGCCCCTAACTCCAGCAGACATTCCCTGAGATCCTGCTGGCCATGTCAGCCAGGGAAGCAGGTAAGCCAACTGATCTTCAACAAATACAGAGAAAAACAAAGGTACAGATCTTCACCTCACTCACTCTAAATTCCATTTCCGAGGATAATTCCCAACTCTGTAGCAGAGTACCTCCTGCTGTCCCCCTTCCTTTCTGTCCCCACCTTCAGTGGACTGTATAAACTGTCTCCTACTTCCTTCCCACCACCACTTATATTATTATAGGAGACATCAGTAGGCATTCCCTGATAACTTGGAGGACACCCCAGACAAAACATAATAATTTTGAGAGAGAGAGAGAGAGAGAGAGAGAGAGAGAGAGAGAGAGAGAGAGAGAGATTTTCACCATGCAGCCCTGGCTGTATTGGAACTGTCAGTGTAGGCCAGATTGGCCATAAACTCACAAAGTTCTGCCTATCTTGTTCTTCAGCATGGTGAGATTAAAGGCATGTGCTGCCAGTGTCAGGCCTAACTGTGAATCTTAACTTCTAAATCATCTCCACTTAATCCAATCCCCAAACCTGACTCAACTCTGCAGGAGACCACCTGCTGTGTATACCACCTACTTTTTTCCCCCATATGCGGCAGACAATGTTAATCCTCAGATCTCAGCAATGAATTCCCAGGATAATTCTTTGTGAACACATCAGTGAAACCTGCCTGAGAAATAAATAAAGCATGTATCCAACTTTCAAATCTTCTTTTCCTTCTTTTTTTTTTTTCTAATTCCCATTCTCATCTTCATTTCTGTAACAGAATACCTGGCATGATTTCTCATTTTCTGATCAGGGCAATAAACAGATGTTGGTGGAATACCCTTCATCTACTCTAGGTTGTCACCATTCCTAAATATCATCTCCCAATACCTAGAAAAACATTTTACCTGGAAGCCACAGTGGCCATACATAGCAGGATATAAAAAAAAAAAATCACTGACAGACAACATTGAGACACCACATTATTCTAAGAACCAGGGAAGGCAACAGAAATCAAGGAAGAAAACACCAAACAAACAACGAGAAGTCCAGGTTTGAGCACCTACAATTAAAATTATCTCAAATCTAGATGTCTAGATGCCTGCATTAGGACAGTATGTTTCCATTACACCTCCAGCAACTGTTCCACAGTAGGCCTTCCTTGATCAATGCAATATAGCTTAAGCACAATACAGAGACCTTAAAATAGCATTTATGACTATGATAGTTATTTTTTTCACTGTGGACTCCATGAGAAATTGGCGTTAAATATCCTGAGATGACAGACTACAAAAAGCCTAAGAAAAGGCTCATACAAAATTTGTTTAGGTTATTTCATTTGTTTTCAACTGTTTTAACCATCAAAATAGGTGTTATTTTGAGCTTTTTGATTATTTTATTATTACTCTGGGACAGAGGTCAAGTTAAATTTTTTTCTAGTTACTAGCTAAAGGACATGCTAATTTGGGAGAAATGCTTTATATATGTGTTTATAGAAAAGATGATTAGGCTCTGGACCCCTTCCAGAGTTACATGGATAAGATATGACAGAGAGACACCCCCTGAAGAACTTAGAAAAATTCAAGAGAATCAAACAGGACAGGTAAAGATATTCTGTGCCATCCTTTACATAAATTGCATAAAATAAGACTTAATTAAAATTGGCCTATAAAAATGATAGCTGTTTTTCACTAGCTCAAACAAGGAACAGACTTTCATTCTTAACTAGACTGCGTACCCTTCTGAGTAACACAATCCATACAGATATCTTGATGGTATTCTATTTTGAGGTTTGTATATCACAGCGTGTCCAGCTTTGGTGAGATTCATCTTTGGACGTACTGAACTAACCTTCATGTACTCCCGGAATCACAGATTCCAAGTCATTTTCCCTCATTTAATCTTTCAGACAGATCCAGTCAGAATGTAGACATCAGAAACTGAATAGCAATTCAGTTATTTAAAGCCTAACCAAATCTCTTATTTTTTCTACTTTTCCTTTCCCCTTTAAAGATATTTCATTGCCCCTGTTCAGCAGGAAGAAGCCATGGAGAGTCATCAGCCTGATTCCCTGGTCTGGAGGCCTCGAAATGGTTACTCTAAAGGTTGCCATTCTACTAAATTTAGAAATGGTCATAAATTTGAACAGGGAGGAAATAGGTGGAATTGATTGTGTAGCCATAATTGTAATTGGTAAAAATCATAATTGATGCAAAGCTGAAGTTATATCTTCTAATGTTTGTATAGAAGATATCTTAACAGAGAATTAAGGTTTTCTTTGGTATAACTCTATATATTGATACAAAAGTAGAGATTAGTATTATTACTCTTAGACAGATATTATGCCTATGCAGCTCTTTCAAGAATACAAGTTTAGGTCCAGAAAGCAAACTCAAGGTTGTGACTTAATTATAAAAGGGTATTTTTGAAATATTTCAAGTAGAAATAGCTGAGCATAGTTAAAGGGCAACAGTTCAGATATACTTTGCATAGATATGTAGTCTTTAAAAATGTCAGAAGTCAACAGAATACAACATTTATGGCCATTTCATTATTAAAAATCAGTTGTCTAGAGATATGTCTGCCCCTGACATTACCCCCTCTACATTTCAGAGAGGATATTGAGCATCATTATCTCCAGAAGGTTACTTTCATGGAAGGGCAGCCACTGGGCAAAAGCCACCCATTTCATCTATAGATGATTCTGTCCAGAGAAGGACACATGTTGCAGAATGTCGACTACTAGCTTTGTCGAGACATGAACTGTGGCCCTTCAATTTTCTACCTAATAAATCTGTTAGATAGATGATCCTTGGCCAAAATGCCAGCGAAGGATACTCTTGGATTCTAAAAAATTGGGGGACTGTTCATATAGTCAACTGTCTCTACATTGGCTTAATTTTGGAAGCTATGTTAAGTGCTTATTATATTTTCAGGTAATATTTAAATCATTCTTGTATTTCTGGTGGGTTTGAAGTCTGGTTGTAGTCTCATAGACAACCCAAGCTGTTTAGCATTGAGAGAGAAGATATAGATTTGAGAGGATGGTTTTCAGATGTTATACAAGCTAACTCAGGTGTAGAATTATAAGCCTTTTAATTTTTTAAAAATTTTTTATATTTTTTTTATATTTTTTGAGAACCTCCATCCCACCCTCATCCTCTCTGCCTCCATGAGGTTGCTTCTCCACCTACCTGCACACTCCTGCCACCACCCTAGCATTCCCCTATGCTGGGACATCAACTCTTCACAGGATGAAGATAACAATTGTTGAAAAAAGATGCCATGAATTTTCAAGAGAGCAAGGAATTATGTGGAAAAGTTAGGAGTAAGGGCAGGGAATAGTGAGATGTTGCAATAATATTATAATATCAAAAATAAAAGAAAAAATACTCTCCAAACTGATAAACACCTGCAAGGAATTGGCAGGAAACAAAATTAACTCACTCAAATTTGCCTTCCCCTGTGCAAATGACAGTATAATGTAATAGAAAGTAGGAAATTAATCCCACTCACAATAGCTATATAACAATAAAATACTTATAACAAAGTTAACCACATAACAGAAATATCTACAATGAAAACTTAAGGACCCTATTGTGTGGGTCTGCTCAGGCAGATCAAACACAGAGGCATTAAGCTACTAATATAGCCTAAGATAGGAGAATTAAGGATGATTCCAGAACTTGCCATGCTCATGGATTGGAAAAAATTAATGTTGGGAAGATGGTCAAACTACTGAATGCTATCTGCTGATTTAATGTAATCCTCATAAATATTTCAGGGCTGTTCTTCTCAGATATAAGAAAGACAAGTAGTCTTATAATGCAAGTGGAAGGATAAACTACCTCCAAATAAATCCAAAAGAATCATGAAAAACTACAATAAAATTATGACAGGTTGTATCACCATACCTTATTTCAAAGTATACTACAGAGACACTTTAATTGGAACAGCATAGTAGTGATCCAAAAGCAGACATGTGTTTCAGTGGAATCAAATAGAGGATCCAAATGTAATGATTTTTGCCAAAAAGATGTCAAAAACATGCATTGGAATAAAAAGACAGTTTGTTCAACAAATTGTGCCAGGAAACCTCAATATCAATTTTTTACTTTTAGTAACAGGGACTATTTTGTAATGCTCTCTATATTCTACCTGTATGTTTGCACGGTAGGAAATAACGTTTTCATTAGTGATCATGTTCAACAGCAAACTCTTTTCCAAGGCCATTATGATCTCTTTCTGTAGGTACTTTCATCTAAGGTCTAAGCATTCTTTCTTTTGCTCTTTCATCATTTTGCTGTCCATCGTGGCAGGTACAACATGTCCCAAGATTTGTCTTATTAGACACTAGGATCACACATATTTTATAGGTTCTAACTGGTTCTCAGAAACTAGGATTAAACTAATTAATTAAGAATAAAAGTAATGTTTTTAATCAAGACTCTGAAAGACAGCAGATTAAAAAATAATCAAGAAAATAAACAATGAATTACTGAATTGTTAATACCTCTTATGTGATGTGTTTGTTACTGTTAGCATTCTGTCTAAACTCCACCCCACAGTTACCTGGCAACAGCCAGGTAGGCCTGGCCTATTATGAAAGGGACTGCTTGCCCCCTCCTCTCTCTCTTGCTCCTCTCTTGCCTCTTGCTTTCTTGTTCCCCTTTTCTCCCCATTTCCTTCTCCCCTCATTCCATGTGGTCTTGGCCAGCCTCTACTTCCCTACTCTTTCCCTCTCTTTGCCTTTCTCTGCTTCTGCTGCCCTCTTAACTCCCATCCCCATTCCCTGAACAAACTCTATTCTATACTATACTGTTGTGTAGCTTGTCCCTCAGGAGGAAGGGATGCCTCCACATGGGCCTGCTGAGGCACTACCTTCCCCCACACCACACCACAATCCCATAAAACATATTCTACTGCATTATCTTTTTATAAACATATCAATTACAGCTATATATAAGTGGATTGTCTGTAGAATAATTTGTAGTATCTGTAATGAGTTCATTTCTAATAAAATAATTGATGTAATGGTAAAAAGAACTTTATACTAATTAATTTATGCAAAATATAAAATTTTCTCAGGTTCAATATGAAATTATAACATAATCCAAACCAATGGTCAATGAATGCCTTTAAAACCTAGATATGCAATTAATTAAATTAGATACACTTAAAGGAAAACATATTAGAGAAATCAAGCATTATCTGAAACCTGCTGAATTGCCTGAATGTATTTACGTGGGTTTGTAATTAATTTCCTTTGTTCTCTTTGCTTAGCTAATTTGAAAATCACCAATGAGTTGCTGTTGCTTAAATCATAAGCAATTCAATATTTTGGGATAACAAGAATCAATTTAAATCCTAGTGAGTGAAATAAAAATCAACAATGAGAAGACCAAACCTAAGGATAATAGGTATAGATGAAAGTGAAGACCTCCAATTTAAAGGGCCAGTAAATATCTTCAACAAAATTATAGAAGAAAGCTTCCCTAACCTAAAGAAAGAGATGCCCATGAACATACAAGAAGCCTATAGAACTCCAAAAAGACTGGACCAGAAAAGAAATTCCTCCCACCACATAATAGTCAAAACAACAAATGCACAAAACAAAGAAAGAATACTAAAAGCAGTAAAGGAAAAAGGTCAAGTAACATACAAAGGCAGGCCAATCAGAATTACACCAGACTTCTTACCAGAGGCTATGAAGGCTAGAAGATCCTGTGCCGGTGTCATACAGACCCTACAAGAACACAAATGCCAGCCCAGGCTACTATATCCAGCAAAACTCTCAATTACCATAGATGGAGAAAACAAGATATTCTGTGACAAAACAAAACTTACACAATATCTTTCCACAAATCCAGCCCTACAAAGGATAATAGATGGAAAACATCAACATAAGGAGCAAAACTATACCCCGGAAGAAGCAAGAAGGTAATCTTTCAACAAATCCACACAAACTTAATTCCACCTCTTACAACAAAAACAACAGGAATGTGACAATTACTTTTTTTAATATATTAATATGAAAATTAATATT